>CAUYLG010047847.1:0-122500 GCA_963573385.1 Cacajao melanocephalus | reverse complement strand
AGTATTGTGCTCCTGTCCAGCAACTAAAGCTGCTCGTTCGTGATGACTGCCAGTGTCGTTGCTGCTTTCCCACGCCACAGCAGCATCCCAAGCTCCAGTTAGGGTGAACTGTAGTAGAAATGTCTTATCCACTGCTTTTCTTTTCTTTTCTTTTTTAAATTATTTATTTCCATATGGGGGAACAGGTGGTATTTGGTTACGTAAGTTCTTTGGTGGTGACTTGTGAGATTTCGTTGCATCCATAACCCAAGCAGTATACACTGAACCCTCTTTGTAGTCTTTTCTCTCTCACCCCCTTCATACCCTTTCCCCTGAGTTCCCAAAATCCACTGTGTCATTCATACACCTTTGCATCCTCATAGCTTAGCTCCCACTTACAAGTAAGAGCATACAATGTTTGTTTTTACATTCCTGAGTTACTTCACTTAGAATAATAGTCTCCAATCCATCCAGGTTGCTGTGAATGCCATTAATTCATTCCTTTTTATGGCTGAGTAGTATTCCATTATATGTATATATATCGGTTTGTTTATCCACTTGTTGACTGGTGGACATTTGGGTTGGTTCCACGATTTTGCAGTTGTGAATTGTGCTGCTTTAAACGTGTGTGCAAATATCTTTTTTGTATAATGTCTTCTTTTCCTCTGGATAGATACCCAGTAGTGGGATTGCTGGATCAAATGATAGTTCTAGTTTTAGTTCTTTAAGGAATCTCCCCCACTGTTTTCCATAGGGGTTGTACTAGTTTACATTCCCGCCATTGCTTTCATGAATGATAATTGGTTAATTAGGAAAATTGACTAAAAAGAGAATGAATCTTTTTTTTTTTTAGACAGAATATCCCTCAGTCACCCAGGCTGGAGTGCAATGGCACAATCTTGGCTCACTGCAACCTCCACCTCCCGGGTTCAGTTGATTCTCCTGCCTCAGCCTCCCAAGTAGCTGGGATTACAGGTGCCCGCCACCACACCTGGCTAATTTTTTGATATTTTTAGTAGAGACATGATTTCACCATGTTAGCCAGGCTAGTCTCAAACTCCTGACTTCAAGTGATCTACCTGCCTTGGCCTCCCAAAGTGCTGAGATTACAGGCATGAGGCACCACGTCCAGCCTAGAATGAATCATTTTTAAAAAAGGTTTACAGAAACCTTTTTTTAAAAAAGCTTAAATAAATGTACATTATTGTGCCAATCACTGGATTTGGGTCCGGTGTCTCTTCTTTGACCAAGAGTCACCTACATGGAGTGGCTCCTTGTCTTCCTTCTGTAGCACAGTGTGGAGTTAGGAGTGAAGATTCTGGAGCTACATCATTGAGGTCTGGGCTCTGACTCTGCCCCTCAGTGGTGCTGTGATCGTGTCTGTGTCATGTAACGTCTCTGTGCCTAATTGTCCTCATCTGTAAAATGGATATAATAAAAGTAGCTCTCTTATTGGCTTGTTGGGAGGATTAGATGAGTTAGTATAAACCACTTAGAGTTGTGCCTCATCCAGAACAAGCACTGTTTGCCACTATTAGTTTTATTAAATGATCTCTAGTTTTGAATCTTTAAAATAAAGTGAGAATATAAAGACATTCGTGTAGCAATTCGAACACAGAATTTGTCTGGATTTTCATGACTTCCCAATCTTTTTTCTTTAAAAAAAAAAAACTGGTAAAATACACACAACATAAAAATTACCAACTTAGCCATTTTTAAGTGTATTGTTCAGTAGTGTGGAACCCATTCACTTTGTCATGCAGTCACCACCACCATCCACTCCCAGAGCTCTGTTCGTCTTGTAAAAGCAAAGCTGTGACCGTTCAACACCGATTCTGCATCCCCTCTTCTCCCAGCCCCTGACAACCACCCATCCCAATCTTATAGAGTAGTCTTGCCTGTCTGCATTTAATTTGATAGTATTTTTAACAACTTTCTCTTATTGAGCTTTATAAAGCATTTCACTTACTTTTTGGTTTTGTTATTTTCAGTTAACACATAAAAATAGTACGTATTTATGGAGGACAGGGTGATATTTCCATACATGTATACAATGTGTAATGATCAAATCAGAGTAATTAGCATATCCATCACCACAAACATTTACCATTTCTTTGTGTTGGGAACCTTCAAAAGCTGCTCTTCTAGCTATCTGAAAATATACAATAATTGATTCTGAATTGTAGTCATTCGAAGGGTTCTAGAACACTAGAACTTACTCCTCCCATCTCACTGTGTTTTGTACCTGTTAACGAGTTTCTCCCTGCATCCCTTCCCCCGGGCCCCTTCCCAGCCTGTAGTAACCGCTTTTCTCTTGACTTCTATGAGATCAACTTTTTTAGCTTCCACGTATGAGAGCGAACATGCGGTATTTTCACTTCATAACGTGTCCTCCAAGCTTATCTATGTTGTCTCAAATGACAGTTTTGTTCTTTTTTTTTAAACAAAATTAAAAATTAATTTTAATAGAAACAAAGCTGTGTTTCTTTTTCTGCTTTTATTTCTTCTGTGTGTGTGACATTTAATTACAATTTCTAATTACAAGATAAAGTGCAATTGGTCTAAACCAGTTTGGGAACAATCACAACTAACTGGTTAAGGGTACACCTCAGCTGGAGGGAGCTTCATGGTGCAGGCATGCCATAGGGAGCTGTGGGGTTTTGATGCTGTGAGTGTCGGGCACCATGTCTGCCAGCAGGAATGGTGTGGCTCAGTTAATCTAAGCCATCTTATCCATTCTAGGGTCGTCCTCCTGTGTCATGGTGCTTGTCAGTTTCAACACCTGAAACACCCTTACCCCTAGCTGTGTGTGTCTAAATGGTTCCCGTTTTTCAACATTGATATGGTTTGGCTGTGTCCCCACCCAAGTCTCATCTTGAATTCTTGAGGTAATTGAATCATGGGGGCAGGCCTTTCCCATGCTGGTCTCGTGATAGTGAATAAGTCCCACGAGACCTGATGGTTATAAAAAGGGGAGTTTCCTTGCACAGGCGCACCTCTCTTTGCCTGCCGCCATCCATGTAAGATGTGACTTGCTCCTCCTTGCCTTCCACCATGATTGTGAGGCCTCCCCAGCCATGTGGAACTGTAAGTCTGATTAAACCTTTTTCTTTTGTAAATTACCCAGTCTCAGGTATGTCTTTATCAGCGGCGTGAAAACAGACTAATACAAATGTCCAGTTAGATATACCGTCTCTATGAAACCAAAGCACATGTCTGTGCGCCTCCCATGGCACCTAACATTTTCTATTCTGTGTTTTCAGTGTTTGCATGAATTCCCCAAGAGCAGGCTCAGTATAGCACATGTCATTGGATTTCTCCTATCCTCAGCTTAGAGCCAGGATTGAAGGCTCACATGTGTTGAATTCCTGCCTTGTCAGACTGGGCCAGAGAGAATGGGTAGAGAAACTAAGTATTAGCACACTTTATAGTTAAAGCCTGTGTTTGTGCACATGTGTGTGTGCACATGTGTATAATGTAATCCTTATAGCATATCTTTTTGACGTTTTTATTATAACTGCTGTGCCGACAAGGAAGCCAAGACTCAGAATCAAATATCCTGGCTGCAGTGCCAGTGCCCTTGGCACAGTTTCATTGTTGTGATGTTTGGTGTGTTCTTAAGGGCATGTCTTGGGGCTCCTACATTAATTACTGGCTGTTATCAGAGATCTACTAATCAAGGGTAAAAGATTCCCAGTATCCATCAAATTAGAGTTGAATCTGCATCTATAGAAAGCCATTTAGTAGTTACCATTGGCTCCAATGTTTATGGGGAGAAAGCATGAGATTATGGAATCGAACCTACTGGGCCCCGAATGACCTGAATTAAGCAAATGATTTGGCCTCATTGAGGCTTAGTTTTCTCATCTATGAAATATAAAACAGACATCATAATACATGGAGTTCCCATGAAGACTTAATAGGCAATGAATGCATACAAAAGCATTTTATGATCTACAAAAGTATTACACCACTCTAAGATATTGTCATTATCATCCCACACTTACAGCATAACCATGAATCTCAAGTCAGGGAAAGTCCAGTGCAGAGTTTGTAATAATACAGAACAAGCTACCTGAAGGCCAGAATTGGGGCTCTGGTGTTCATTACCGTGAGAGCACCTTGAGACACATGCCATTCTCATGCGATAGGCTTGCTGTTAGTGTCTTGGTCTGGTGAATTTTTGCTCAGGGCCTTGTTGCCCACAGAAGTTAAAATAATGGCAGGCAAAGGCATGTAGTCTAGTTGAAGGCTCCCCATTTTTGTTTCAGACCTGGATATCCTACAGGTGTGAAGTTGCCTAGATTAAGGGAGACCCGGGGTCAAAGGGGTTATGGCAGAGCTTAGTGTGAACAGCACTGGAGTCACCCTTTCCTCTGCAGAGTCTTCCTTGCGTTCTCATGCAGCGAACCTACCCTTCACCTAGCAGTAATTCCTTCACCCTGGAGTTGCCGTTTGCTTGTTTCTCTGTGAGCCCTTTGAGGTCAGGTCCTGTCTTAATCATGTTTTGGCTGCATCCCTAAGAGTGCTCAGCGCTTATGCTAGGGTTTAGAAAATACTTAGTGGATGAATGCCTCCTGTGGTGGTGATGTTACATTACGAGCCCCATACAAAAGTGAAAATGAGGCTGGAGATACAGTTGGTTTGGTCACCATTTTGATTGTACTGATATTTGATTTAATCAATTAGACCAGTGTTGTTTGGGCTTTAAAAAACTGTAGTCACCCTAAGCAGCCTCTTTAGACATTTCTCTCTTATCTCTCTTGGCCTCTTTCCATTAAATTTTAATACCGCAGATATACTATATGCCTGTCTGGTACTATGGCCCTTCAGAGGCCATAGCCATTCTCATATGTAAGGTGTTTTTGTCCCCCAAGAACCAATTTTTCTTCCCTTAAAGTGACACTACCCTTATTGAGAATATCTGAAATAGACTCTTTGACTCAATTTACAGGATCAGATGGTTTGGTGCTGTGCAGATATTCTAAAGAGTTTCTGTTTGATATTTACATAGTCAGTTACAAAGTCATTAAGCCTCATTTGCTTGTTGACATGCTTTTAAGATAAAGCTATTGGATTTATTTATTTTTGGTATAAAATAACTGATACTTTTGGTACTGTCCAGGTGGGCAAGGCCAAGGCTTTCCTCAGTTCACCAACAGTATTTCAGCATGGGTCTAAGTTATGAACAAATCTGAAGGCCCAGTTCTTAGCTCTGTTTTTTTCAAAAATATTTATACTAAAAATGTACCTATATTATTAATAATTTAGTTAGCCCAGGTGTGGTGGCTCACAATTGTAATCCCAGCACTTTGGGAGGCTAAGGCGGGTGGATCACAAGAGAGTTTGACGCCAGCCTGGTCAATATGGTGAAACCCCATCTCTACTAAAAATAAAAAAATTAGCCGGGTGTTTTGGTGGGTGCCTGTAATCCCAGCTACTCGGGAGGCTGAGGCAGAAGAATCACTTGAATCCAGGAGGCGGAGGAGCCAAGATTGCCCCACTGCACTCCAGCCTGGGTGACAGAGTGAGACTCTGTCTCAAGATAATAATAATAATAATACTTTAGTTAGAGGCCTGCTTCCTGGGTGATCCTGCAACATCATTCATATGTGGGATATGTGTAAATAATGTACCATCCAAGTTGGGAGAATATGTTACTACCATATACCCTTAAAAAACAACTATAATGTGGCCAATGTGAAAAATGAATAGGCAATTTTTATTTTCTTTGGATGACATAAAGTACCTCTCTGGCAATAACTGTGCAAGCAGCCAGAGTGTTTGAAGTGGTGGGCTTCAATAGGAGTGCCATTTGTTTTTTAATTTTTAATTTTTGTGTGCACATAGTAGGTATATTTACAGAGTATATAAGATGATAGGTGTATTATTTTACATATCAAGATGGTAGGTATATATATTTATGGAGTACATGAGAAGTTTTGATACAGGCATGTAATGTATAATGATCACATCATGGAGAATAGTGTATCCATTCCCTCAAGCATTTATCCTTTGTGTTACAGACAATCCATTTATTTTCTTTTTGTTATTTTTAAATGTACAATTAAATTATTGACTATAGTCACCCTGTTGTGCTATCACATGGTATAGAGTGCCTTTTCTCATCCATCCCATGGAGAGTTTAGAATGGTTTTTGAAGAGTATGAAAAACATTGGACTTGATTTCTAAGACCCTTTCTATTATCATGATTGCAGGGCTTCTCTAGTTGTCTTATGACTCTGATGTGGAACACAGACACTTTTAGGAAAACCTACCCTTGACAGCTTACCCAGAGAAACCCATCTTTGCTTGGAGAGCAGTCCATGTCGTTCTGTTTGTACTAACCCACATCCTAAATATTTGAAAGCTTCTGGCATCTCATAGTGAAGTACTGTGATGCTATGACTGATAATTATCATTATTAGCATATGGAGATGTAAGAAGAACTAGTAATAATATCATAGATTTGATTATCACTGGTAAGTTCCCAAAGTGCTTTGTGCTTTCCCCTGTATGTCTGTTATTGCTCTTAACCATCTTCTAAGATTGATGGGACAGTTATTAGTATGCCCATTGTGTAGATGAACAGCCTATGGCTAAGAGAAGTTAAGTGGCTTATCTAGCAGATTATGCCCTCAAATATAGGTCTTCTGACTCCAAAATCAGTGCCATTTACTTTCCCGTAGTGCCCCATGCTTTCGGCCTTCTCAAGAGCCATCGTGGAGGAGTAAGCAGGTTCCAAGAGGCACTGCCTGGACCGGGAGGAGGAGGAAGCAGAAGTTGACTTAATAGAGGGATGGATTTCTAGCAACGAGGACGTTCCAATAGTGGCATGAACTGCTTTGAGTAGTAGAGTGTGACATGTCTTGAAATGGTCATCTGGAGGTCAGAGTGGGCTAAACTATAGCATTTGGCTAGATGACCTTTCAAGTCCCTTACAATTCTGAGACTTTGTTTAAAAAAGATCTTCTGTCCATTTCCTCCTTCATGATTTAGCCACATACATCAAATGCCCAAGTTCATGGTTCCCTCTCCCAGCTTTATGTCAGAAGCACCCATGGGGCTTTGTGAGAATGCGTATGCCCAGGCCTGCCCCAGCTCTCCTGTATTGGAATTCCACTGGTCGGGTGACGGAGAGCTGTGAGAGTATGTTTCAAAGTTCCACAAGGGATTCTGAGGTGCTGAGTTGGGAACCACTCTTCTTGTGTAACCCACTGACCACAAAGTACACACAGACCTCTTTTTAAACTTGGTGGTATAATTCAGTAGCAACAAGGAGTCATAGTTTCTCAGTGTGCAATACCCTTGTTGATATTAATAGGCCACTTAATAAACTGTGTTGGTTCTTTGGCTGCAAGGGTACCATGCTTCCTGCTTGACAGATTGGTTTCACCCATGTCTCATAATCCCTGCCTGTTTCACAGCAGAGTGGGAGTTTGGTGCCAGTCTAGAAAGTGGGCACGAATCAGCCCAAACACATGGACCCTTTCGTCCCCTTCCTGTTCTGGAGAATCCAGCTCAAACGGTTAGCACTGGGTGTGAAGAACAGCCTCTGTAATCAGCAGGCTGGATTCAGAAAGTAGGGAGTGGCTTACTGCTATCCTAGTTACCTACTTCTACCTACTGGTTATCTTTGTACTAGTTAGAAACATCCAGTGCACAAAGAATGAATGGTTGCATTTGACTGCTTTCTTGAGGTCTTTTCTTGATCAAGTACTGAGCTGTGTTTGTGGCATTCCTCTGAGAGCATAACCTTTGAAGGATATATCTGTATAAAATATACGCCAGAGGATTATAAATCCTCCATGATGTCTCCCCATGGCGGGCCAACAAAAAGAATTCACAATTGCCCCAACAGTATTTTTTTCTACTTTTCAATCAATAGGACACTTTTTAAAGCTTATGTTTCTCGTTGGACACTTTAAGTGACGGATGAGACAAAAGAAAAAAAAAGCTAAGATAAAATGACAGTATAGACACTCCTCAAATCCTATAATGAACTCCACAGGGCATCCAATTTTGATGTATTAGGATTTTTTTTTTATAATGAGTACATTGTTGGAAATCACATTTTCTATCCGCAGGAGCTGGAGATGAAACTGAGCTGACATCTTACCTCTTTGTAGTTAATTAGCAAGAGAAAAGTAATGTTTTGAATCTCGTATGGGGAAAGGGGAGGCATTATTCACCCACCCTCACCCCTTTCTCCCTTCAAACACCTGGATCTTTTTGTGTGCTCTTTGATTTGGCTTAACCGTTTGGATAAGTCTGGTTGGCAGGGAAAGGATGAGGGGAGTTGAAGAATGGTTATTATTTAATGAAAAAAAATTACTGTGTCTCCCTCTCCCCTCCATCTTTCTTATAGGATAAATAAAGTCAAGTCTTTTTATTTTAAAGAGCAGATTCTTACCTGGACTCAGACTCTAGGCAATTCCCATGGCACAAAGGTGGTTTGTTATTGCCATCGTGACATGAGTCACCATGACATGAGCAGTCCTCAATGCTCAGCACTACGCATGGAGCTTAGCAGGTGTTTCATCGGTATTTATTAATACAACAGTGTTGGCTCATGCAGTTAAGTATTACAGTTGCATTAGCTGTGTCTACTACCTTTCTCTGCATAGTAGCCATGTCCATATTAGGATATATAGTCAGGTTTCTATAGAATTTGGTGGTTAGGGACAGAGGGTTGGAGCAGAGTGTGTGTGTGGGATTCCATCTAGAGAATGGTCATTGGCAGGTGCGATTCCATCTAGGGACTGGTCATTGGCAGGTGGGTGGTGCTGGGGTCCATAGAGATGCCCTATCCGGAGGACGGCTAAGTAAGTGGTGGGCAGATCCAGCACAAGGGCTTCTCCAGCCCATACATCTTTATTAATGTCACATCACATGTCCAGTCCTGGGGCCTACAGAGGAGAGCTGCTGTCACTAAACACACACTTGTAAGCCCTGAGCACTCACATGTGGTACTGCGTGGGACTGATCCCAAGTGGAGTAAGACGGGGGCGGTGGGTCCAGGTGTGGAGGGAAACACCACTTTTTGCATGTCCTCTCTGTGCCATTGCTGAACTCTGCCTGCTCCTTCCACCATCGTTCCTCTTCACAGCCACCCTGTGGGGAACCCCAGTGGAGGTGACTCAGTGGAGGAACCCTCCTCTGACAAAGTCAATCCCACAGAATTGTACTGGCCGGGCTCTCTCCCTGCACAGTGCCTCTTTCTGGGGACCCCAGCTCAGAGAAGCCTCCTGGAGGAAGCAGGACTCAAGGGGACCCTGAGAGCAGGCAGGGCTTGCACTGTGGGTAGCCAGGGGCCCTACAGGCTAGGGACTGCAGGAGCTGGGGTGACGCTGAGGGCAGAGAGGGTTGGACTGTGGGAGGCAGGGGAGCCCTATAGGCTGGGGAGAACAGGAGCTGGTCGTGGGCGTGAGGGGTTAGCCTGGCGTGGGGAGGTTGGGGAAAACCAGATTGCAGCCACACCAGTGATGGAGGGCCCTAGTTGTCCGGCCCCAGGGAAGGGGACAGAGATGACAGGTGTGGAGAAACAGCAGGGAGGAGGGCCTGTGGGCCTCTGGCTTGGGATTTTCTCAGTCCCTCATGAGCTCTGAGCCTTGGCTTTCCTGTCGGTATAATGGACGTAGGAACATTCACCCAATGACCAAGGGTGGCTGCGGTCCTGATGTGAGTCTGTGGATCCGGAGGCTTTGCGGGTCACAGGGCACTGTCTGAAGGCAGGGTCTGAGGTTCCTGTCCCTATGGGATTGCAGCAGGGTTGCGCCATCCCTATGGCTAAGCAGCTCCCACGGTAGCCGGGTGCGCAGGTGAGCTCCTGAGCCACTTTGTGGCTCTGCAACAGTGGGGATGAGCTCCCTGTTCCTACTGCTTCCATTTGGATTCCTGCTCTTGTTCCGGATGCCCTCCCCGCCCCACGAGTCATCCACCGCGGCCGCCTCCCCCGTGTGGATCTGACGTCCTGGCGTGTGTGTGACTGCTCAGCGCCCACCGATGCTCTACTCCAGGCGTCTGCATCTCTAGCATCTTAGCCTGGGCCCCAGTCCAGCCTCCCCCACTTGATATTTGGTTGATTTTGGACAAGCTTTTCTACTTTTCTGTGTCTTAGTTTCCTCCTCTAAAAATGGGAATAATACTATTACCTCTTCAGGGTTTTTACAAGAGTTAACTTCGTCCATACACATCAAGAGCTTGGAATGATGCGTGTTGTTTAATGAGTGCCATAAGATAGTGGATAGCACTATGCTTACTCTTACTAGGGAATCATCCCCTGGACGGCAAAGAAAGGTCTGACATGTCCCTGTTCCCTTGCTGCCTCCTCAGCTGTACTGCAGGTCTCCGTAAAGGGTTCCTTTCCTGTTTCCTCTCTCCCCTCCTGTTTCCTCCCTTTGCCTCTCATCCCTCCTCCCTTTCCTTACCCTAACTTCCTACCTCTCTTCCTCCTTACTTTCTGGGCCTCCCGTGTGTCTCCTGATGACTGGCACAGCAGGTGCTGGGACACAGGAGGGCACAGGCTGAGAGCTGGCTACTCAGTGATCTGCAGGGCTCTAGACCCATCCTTACTGTTAAGAATCACCTTGGGCTGGGCAAGGTGGCTCACGCCTATAATCCCAGCACTTCAAGAGGCCGAGGTGGGAGGATCACCTGAGGTCAGGAGTTTGAGACCAGCCTGGCCACCATGGTGAAACCCTATGTCCACGAAAAATATAAAAATTAGCCAGGTGTAGTGGTGCGTGCCTGTAATCCCAGTTACTTGGGAGGCTGAGGCAGGGGAATCTCTTGAACTCAGGAGGCAGAGGTTGCAGTGAACGGAGATTGCACCATTGCACTCCAGCCTGGGCAACAGAGTGACACTCTGTCTCAAATAAATAAATAAATAACAACCTTAAAAAAGAATCATTTTGGGAAACTCATAATACATAGATTCCCTGACCTAGGACATTGGGAAAGAAATCATAGTAGCAATCAAATGATATTAGCAACGCTGCCATGAAGAAAGGTGATACTGACCGAGTTGTTCTGCCTGTGCTGGCCCAGACTGTTCGACTGCCTCCTGTGGAGTTTTGAGCTAATGGTCATGACAGTCCCCTGAGGTGGGTGCTGTCAGCATCCCCATTTTGTCGGCGAGGAAGTTAAAGCCCATAGAGGAAGGAGCTTTGCCAAGGTCACACAGCTGCTAAGTGACCAGGATGCTAACTCGGGCACTCTGGCTCCCAAGCCGAGTTGTTAAGCACTCCACTCCATGCCCCTTTGGTCTGGGTGGTGCATCTGTCTGGACAGGCACCCTGCTGACTGCAGTGTGGTGGTCCATGGCTGATGGGGACGTGGGGAACAGTGTGACTGACCTCCTTGCACTGGGCTCTCATCGCACTGCAGGCTACAGCAGAGCCCTGTTCACATCGGAGGGGCACCCACTCGGCTGTGCTGTTTTCTGGGACACCAGGTGTGTGTCCTCCCCAAACCCTCCCCCATGGCAGCACAGAGAGTCCTGGAGCCCTGAGCACTGGGCCTGGGAGGCTGTGGGCACAGGTCTTGGCTGTGGGCCTCATTTCTGTGTCTCTGGCATGAGAAAAACCTGGATTGAATAGAAAAACCTTCCCCCAAATTGGGAGGGACCTGAGAGACCAAAGAATGACTTGGGCAAGTCTAACTTGGCGATAGATGAGTTTATTAGGATTTACATGCTGGGCACTCCTGAGGGGCAGGACAGCTCTAGAGATCTGTGCTGTTCCCATCTCTAAACTGCCTTTAAGCTAATTTCCTGACTCTTCGCCTACTGTGTTTGGGCGATGAGACTGCTTGTCCTGCTAGGTTTTCAGATACGTTCTGGGGCATTGGGTTCTCAGGAACGCCTGCTCCTCAGCTGGGCACCATGGCCTCGGCTCCACTTGGCCTTCAAGGCTGAAGCAGTGGACGCATACCTTTAAGGAAGCTGCTGGGGAACCCATCACACTGCACTGCCTCTCTCAGTTCTTCCTTGTCCCCACCATGCATCTCCAGAAGGCACAGGCTCTGCTCTCACTCTTAGTCCTTCCTTCTCACACAGGGACCTGGGTATCCACACACACCACATGGGCCTGGGATGCTAGCCCGGTCACCCTTGGAGGCCTCCCTGGGACCCCACGCAGGCTCGAGCCGCTCTTGGTACAGATGGCTCTGCTTGGCCTCCCTCCCAAATCTCCTCTACATGAGACCTGCCTTCCTGCTGGGGAAGCGCCACCATTTCTGTGGAGAACCTGGGGTGTCATTCTCAACTCCAGTGTGACTTGCACGTATGCTAGTTCCATGATCGCTGGCAGCCTGTCCCAGCCTGTGGTCACTTGGCACCCCCCGGAGATGTGGCCTTGTACTCTGGATCTGCAGCCCAGGCAGCAGTGGGAGCCTCTCCTCCAGCTCAGCCCTGGTGCCTCTGCCCTCTCCCAGGTCTCAGGGACTCTGGTGGACAAAGATTCTTGTCTGAGGAAATCATTGACAGGATGCCATGGGAAACAGCCTGTCCAGGGAGGCAAGATTCCAGCCCTGTCTCCTGCTCCTGGAGCCCCACTTCGGGAGGTGTCTTTCTGCCTGGGTTAAATACTTGCTCATTAAACCTGGCTTAATAAGAAACTAGAAAAGAAATAAGAATTAGAAAACTTCTGATTCTAAACTGGGTAATCGCATTTAAGAAGTGCAATTTTTCCCTTTTGCCACTTCATCAAAAGGGTGAGTAACTGGACCTTTCTGGAGTATGTATGAAGGCTGAGCGGCAGTCTCCCACAGAAGAAGCTCATTCCCCAGAGCAGCGTACACAACTGAGAGTTCTACAGTGAGTGAATGAGTGAATTGGAGCTAGACACTTACAGAGATAAAATTTAGTTTGATTAGAAGGAGGTCTTCTTATATCAAGTGTTTTCTCCTAGAGCTGAGTCCTGACGGGGGCGGCATTCTTTGCAAGGAAACACAAAAGGTTAATAACAATAATAATAGAAACTTATGTTTGTGTATGGAGAACTTTCCCCTTCCCAAATACTTTCCCACAGATGACCTCATTTCATCTTTATTTTGTCACAGAGATATTTTATTCCCATCTAAAAAAAAGTAGGACACCCAGGATCACAGTCAAAAAGGTATTAAACTACGTGTTGGAATGATGGTTTAAGCTAGTTCTTGTGACTTCTATTCCAGTCTTTTCCCCCATGTCATCATGGCTGATTAGAGAATAATTATGATAATACCACTGAGAGAAATATAAGGTGTAGAGACTTATGTCCCATGTGTCAGGCACTAATCCCCCCGTTTTCAGGTGAAGAAACTGTACATAGAGTGGTTGGGTAGATAAAGGCCCACCAGCATGGATGTGGGTCCTGAGGAAAGGCATGGCTCATCTGCCAGGGATCCATGGTATGGACTAGCTTTGCTTCCTCTCCCAGACCCTGCTAAGGTCGTGCAGCTGCCCAGTGGCATAGCCAGGAGGCCAGCCCCGACTATCTGGCTCGTCATCACTACCTGCTGGCCTCTCACCACAGCTCACCAGCTCTCTCTTCTGTTCTCATCTACTGGGTGGGCCAGCTTCCTGCTCTCTTGTTCTTGTCCCAACAGCCCAACAGAAGCAAAATCTAATTTCCCTACCCTGGAAGAATCAAAGGTGACGTTTTCTCCCTGGGTAGAAAGCTGTGCAGGAGGACTGTAAACATCGGTTGACTTATCTTGGTATTCTCTTTAAAGGCACCTGGTTCCATGGATGACTTAGCTTCCATGTAGCTAGATGACCAGAATGCCTGCTTTTTCTGGCCCCAGGTCATGCTCTATGTCTCTTCTTAGATTGGATGCTTCATCTTGGAAGGAATGGCTGCCTTTAATCGACCCCTCTGCATTCTTTCATCTTCCTCTGGGGCTGTGGGGTAAGGCAGTAGAGGGAGATGCTTAGAGAGGACATCATCCTTTTTATTTTTTCTTTCAAGATATTTTTGAACAACAATGTTAAAGCCCCTGTAATGCTGCTGTGAATTGTTAACAAGCATGTTTGCACATTACATCTATCATGCTATTTGCACGATGTTATGTGAAGACACAGCTTGAAGTATTTTTAAGATATGGCCTTTTATCTCTGGAAGCACAAGAAAGTATTTGCAGATTGGTCTCCGGAATGAAATTAGCCTAGCACGTTGGCCGGTTCCTGTAAAGTGTGGGCATTTCTGTAAGTGGTTCTGAGTCCCTTAATCCTTTTGATCATTTGCACTGTGTATTTTTACACAGGTTCTTTTACTTTAGAGAAATAAAGTAAAGAAACTTAAAGGTGAGTTTGGCAGGGGCATCACTGTGCTGTTTGTCAAGGCAAATGAATCTTGAATTTGAATGGTAGTAGTTTCTTTTAAACAACCAAGCTTCTTTAAACCTTTCCACAAATAATGTCAGTAGCAGATTATATCTGAAAGTGTTTGCTGGTGAGTGGAAATCTTTCCTGACCCCATATTGCTGTCATGAAAGAAGAGCCTAATCCCATAAAATATTCCTCAGAGCCTTGGTGTCAGTTACAGCACAGCTGTGATTTCTCATCTGGGCCACAGCCTGTGTGACACTTGTCATCACTTTGTGGCTTCAGGGTTCTCCATTCAGAAGCTCAGGTCATAGTAGGAGGTTGAGCTTCACCTGCAGTTGAAACCTGGTTGACTTATGACTGAATCCTCCTACTTCCTTACTGTTCAGTGTTTTGTGAAAAAACCTGTAGGGAAACGTTGATCTCCTCGTCTGTTTAATGGGGACCATATCTCTCTTGCGAAATCGTTGTGAGCAATGTTTGTATGCCCGTGTTCACAGCAGCATCGTTTGCAGTGGCAAAAAGGTAGAGGCAACCCAAGTGTTCATTGATGGATAAATGGTTAAACAAACGAAATACACACAATGGAATATTATTCAGCCCTAAGGAGGAGGAAAATTCAGACACATGCTACAACATAGGTAAAACTTGAGGACACTATGCCAAGTTAAATAAGACAGTCACAAAAAGACAAATACTGTATGATGCTACTTTTAGGAGGTCCCTAAAGAAGTCAACTCCGTAGAGACAAGAAAGTAGAAAGGGGTTGCCAGAGTCCAGGGGATGGGGAATGGTTAGTTTAATGGGTACAGAATATTCGTTTTGCAAGATGAAAAGAGTTCTGGAGATGGATGATAGTGATGATTGCACAATATTGTGAATGTACTTAATACTATTGAACTGTACACCTAAAAATTATTATGATGGTAAATTTTATGTTATGTGCATTTTATCAAAATAGGGAAAAAATTATGGGCACTAAATAGTATCAGGTAGGTAAGTGGCTACCATATTGTTGTTGTTCGCCAAATAGTAAAGTAACAGCTTTCACTGTGTGTAGGATAGTAAAGCATGTGGTATTTTAATGGTTCTATGAAACTTCATCTTATGAGTATAGCATATTTGTTTCCCTTTGTTTGGCTTGTGTATTTCTTACAGTATTCTACCATTGTAATAATGACAGAGTGAATTTTTTGTGCATGTATGTATCTGTTCTATTATTTGAGGTTATACCTTTGAGACGGATTTCCTGGATCACTTAATCAAAGTGAATGAGCATCTTTGTGGCTCTTGCTACATATGCCCATGGGTTTTCAAAACAGATTTAGTGATTTTACCCTGTCTTTAGCCAAGTAAGGGCACCATTTCATTGTATCCTCAACAGCACTAAGATGCTTCTAAGCAGTTTCATTAAATGTAATAAATAAGAGATAATATGTTAATGTTTTAATACGCATTTATTTACTTTCATTTTGATCACTAAAATTGTTGGCATTTTGCATGTCTCGTTTTACATGTATTTCTTCTTATGTGAATAGCCTGTTTACATCTTTTGCTTATATTTTAGTGTGGTTTCAACATTTTTCCTGCCAAATGTATCTGTCATGTTGATAACATATTACCATTTTTAATATTCAGAGAGTTTTAATGCTTATGTAGTTCAATCATTTATTTAAACGTTTCAGATTACAAAATAATAATATGTTAAACTAGAGCAAAAGTGGTTTTACAATCACACGATTATTATACTTATTGTGTCTTCTTCCCAAACTCTCCACTCATTTTTTTAATATCTTTTAGTATAAAGTTTGTTTAGATGCTAACTTGAATGACTATAGTATTTGAATTAAAATTATATGGACTAGCCAATTAATAAAATATTAATATAATAATTAATAACCAGTATAAAAAGGACATGATGCCAATTAGAGCAAAGAAGAAATTAAAATTGCTAATAACCATGAAATATATTTTTCCCTTGCTTATAATTAAATTCATCCTAAATAAAACAATAGAATACTGTCTTCCAGCTATGAATTGCTAAGGATTAAAAACACGTAATGGTGACTGAGACTGGCCCTCAAAAATGCTGCCAATGGGAAGAGAAAACTTGGTCAACCTCACTGAAAACAGTTTGGAACTAGACACCAAGAAATTTAAAAATATTTAGAAACATTGGTTTAGAAATTCCACTGATATAACTAAGGCTTGAGGCAGCCTCAGAAGCGTGGAAAATACTGACATTTATGGATAAAAATATATTTCAGTCTAATTGCCCAATGACAAAGGAATGATTGAATAAGTAGTTAGACAATCATCTGATGGAGAGTTATGTATTCATTATAAATGGTGTTTTCTAAAAGTTTTAGTGACATGGGGAAATGTTCCCAATATATCGGTAAGAGAGGAAAGCATGCTTTAATGAATGCAATGTATTTTTAGTGGACATGAGGTATCACTATTTTGGCCGGGTTGGTCTTGAACTCCCAACCACAGGCGATCCACCTGCCTTGGCCTCCCAAAGTGCTGGGATTACAGGTATGAGCCACTGTGCCTGGCCTGTGTTTTCTTTTTTATACCTCCTCACATTTTCTGAGTTTCAGTATCATCTGTAAATATTGTTTCTACAATCAGAAGGAAATTTAAGTATCAACAAAAAGATCAAATTAAAGATAATGAATAGATTTCTTTTCTTTTCTGGATTCATGTTCCAAATGTTCACATTGTGCTCTTTCCTTTGATGTGTTGGATAGAGCCCTGGACCAGAAGTCAGAAGGTATGTTTTCTTTTTTCAGGTTAGGGCCCAGAAATTCACTAGCTGTGTGACCTTGGGCATGTCCAACTTATTTGTGTCATAGTTTTTCAGTTTGTAAAATGGGGATTTCTGCTTTTCCTACCTGCACCATTGGACAGTTGTGAGAATTAAAGTGAGATAGCCAATATATTGGAAGACAATTTTGCAGATTCCAAACCACCCTTTTGTTTGATAATTTGCTAGGAGGACTCACAGCACCCACTGAATGCTGTTATACACATGGTTACAGTGTTTTGTAGGGAAAGGATGCAGCTCACAATTAGCTAAAGAGAGGCATCAGGTGGAGGCTGGAAGGGCTCCAAATGCTTCTGTTCTCTTCTCTCGTGGAGTCAGAGTGTGCTGACCTCTTGGTATTTATGTGTAACAGTACGCAAAATATTGCCAACCAGAGATGCTTGCCTGAGCTTCAGTGTCCAGAGTTTTCATTGTGACTCCATTGTGTAGACGTGATTGATTGATTGATTGATTGCCTACATGGTTGAACTCGGTGTTCAGGTGTTCTGATACCACATGATCCAAAGCCTCTGTCCTAATTCATACGGTTGGTCTTTGTAGCATGGCCAACTCTCACCCTAAGACAATTGGATATAAATGGTTCCATCATCAGACCCAGTGTGCCCAGCACTAAGTATGACAAAGATTATATTCCAGAAGCTGAGGACAAAAGGCCAGACTTCTCTTTGGGCAAGGCCAAATTCTTTTTTGTTGTTGTTTTTGAGATGCAGTTTCACTCTTGTTGCCCAGGCTGGAGTGCAGTGGTACAATCTTGGCTCACTGCAACTTCTGCCTCTCGGGTTCAGGTGATTTTCCTGCCTCAGCCTCCTGAGTAGCTGGGATTATAGGCATCTGCCACCATGCCTGGCTAATTTTTTGTTTAATAGAGACAGGGTTTCACCAGGTTGGCTAGACTGGTCTTGAACTCCTGACCTCGGGTGATCCACCCACCTCAGCCTCTCAAAGTGCTGGTAGTACAGGCATGAGCCGCTGCACCTGGCTGTCCAAGTTCTTTACTAGACATACGGTGACTGAAAACAGAAACCAAATTTATATAGCCAAGTGATCTTAGTATGGAGGTATCTCTTATTTGCCATGTTCTAATACTGTAAAATAAGGAAGGACATGGATTCCGTAGGAAGAAGCAGTACTGCAAATACCCACCCCTGATCCACCAAACCCTCAGGACCACCACTGAGAACAGGCCTACTTACAGAGGATCCTTCAAGGAGACATATGCCACAATCATTGTTTACTACAGAGATGAATTAGGCTGAGAAAACACTTACCACCCTACTGGGTATTTAAATCTGACCCTTGTGCCACTGTTAACAGCACAGCAAGTATGTCCCTTCGTTAACTCACTGATCTCATGTGAATGAGTGATGAGCCTGTTTTTTTACAGGTTTCTCTCCCTGGCACCATCTCACTGCAGTGCAGCTGAGCTCACTCCATATAGCATGGAGTGATGATAAAAATAAACTGGCTCTTTCCCTTTGCAGAGTTTCAAATCTTAGGCGCTATATCAGGGTGGATCCATAAGATTTCCTAAGAGTGAGCGTAGAAGCCTGAAAAACCCACATTTGCTTTTTCATGAACTTAAAACAATTTATTAGAGCGTAGTGTCAAAGTCATCATCGCAGCAAGCTCACTAGAGGAGAACTGTATGCTTTTTGGAAAAAGAACCAATGACAGAGCCTTGAGATAGACTGGTAGCTAAAGTCTAATCATGCTTCCATTCTTCATTCAGAGGGAAGAGTTTCAGCTTTTGTCTGTTGGTTTTTTCTGTGAACAAATAACTTGCAATAAATTGATTATGTCAGTAAATTTCAGTTGTACATTCTGTTTCTTCCAAGAAAAAACTGGCCATGCAGAAGTCGTCAGAGTTGTGTACCAGCCAGAACACATCAGTTTTGAGGAACTGCTCAAGGTCTTCTGGGAGAATCACGACCCGACCCAAGGTAGAGTGATGAGTGCGCCAGTATTTAATTATCTTACTAATTACAGCTGGGATAATTAGTGTTTGAGCTGCATGGAAGAGATGAACCTTGAAATCACACAGGAGCTCAAGAATATGATTGCAGACATTTATTGACGGAGGAGAGGAGGGGCTGGGGAGAAAAAGGGTGAGAGAATAAAGGCACAGCCACATTCGGCGCCCCTGCCCCCCTTACAGCTGTCAGGGGTGGGAAAATTCCCACAGAGGAAGACGCTAGACAATAGCGATCCGTTCACCTTTGATTATTGCATTATTCCTCCTTAATGCAGTCTTTTGTCTACAAAATTAAAGTGTCTTTCCAGCAGCTCCAAAGTTTTCCTGATTTATGGTTTCTTTATTTCTCTGAGTTTAGCCCTTCTCGTCTTTTGACGTTATCAGGTTTGATTTTTTTTTTTAATGCCTGTGGGTGATAAAGAAGAACATAAAGGTAAAATGTAGTATACAGTAGGTCTACAAAGCTTGCTCATTTAAATATTTCATTTGTCCTCTTTGGAATTTGTTATGTGGAGATATTAATATATTTGAGCTATAAACAATGGTGGCTGGAAATTTTATTTGAATGCACACACAAGCAAAATATTCCATGTTGGCAAATATCATTATAATATTCAATAATAAAGCAATTTCCAGATCTCATCCTAACAGCCTTATAGGCCCTGCTTTGCCAGTGTGATGATCTGGTATTATGCAGCTTATGAACTAAAAAGTCCTAATGTAATTGTTATGATTTTTCAGAAACCTTGTTCATTTGGCAATCAGTCTATTTCATGAAAGTATTTTCCCTTTGGTGTTAGATTTTTGTGTAGTGGGTATGGATGTTGGTTATTTCTTGATGAGTGAAGTTTTTCTCCAAATGTATATTATGCTTCATGGTGGAATCTTACTATGCCCGCAGCAGCACAGAGGTTGGTGGGTCCTGAGTGCTGGTACTAAGACCCATCCCATTCCAAGGTGATTTGCCAGAGGGCAAAGGTCAGAGGTAGGGCAAGAGCAGCAAAGTGACAAACTCGAGCAGGGTGAGGCAGGTCCGGGATCCAGGCAGATGTGTCAGGGAAGTTGGGGACCTAGAGGTCTGGGCCTAGGAAGGAGGCCAGGGGCAGGATTTCCATGACAGCAAAGTCTGGTTTGATATGGGGGAATGGGTACCTGGTGGAAGAGGGACAAGGTATGAGGCAGGGTAGGGAAAGAACTGGTAGGAAAAGAGCAGTCTAATCAGAAGGTTCACGTGTCACCCTAGCTGGGGATATGGGACATCACATCATGTGGGAAGGCAGGTCTACGGGCCTGGACAGCTTTGGTTCTGCAGGAAGCTTTGCTGGTAAGGATCAGAAATCAGGGTGGTGACAGCTGATTGCTTATTCTGGTAAGTCATCAATCCAGACGGGGCAGACATTCAGCCACTTGACTGTCAAAGCCAAGGGTCAGAGGAAGATGCTAAGAGCTCCAAAATCATCAGTGAAGTCACGTATCAGAGGCCCAGGCAAGGCCTGAAGTCATAGGGGTGACAGGTCAGGTCTGTGGCCTTTAACATGGCCAACTGTAATGCCATGTCCTGGTGGGAATCTCCTTAGGCTTAGGCTTGGAAGAATTGTAAAGAAGGACAAGTCTGTCTTCAGCTTCTCTCTCCATACCTCTCTTAAATGCTCTCATTTTATCATATCTTCATTGATTAATTCGCTTGCTAATACTGGCCCCTGAACCTCAGGGGAAATACTGTGATGAGGGTTTGGGCTGGGAGAAATCACCTCTCCATTCATCGGTTGGCCGTCCGTGGGCTCTGTCTTTGTAATGGTGGTGTCTCTGGAGTTAAAAAAGAAGATTTCCCAGATCTTCCCATCATAGGTGGCAATATAAAGACCAAAGCAAGGCAAAGGTGTGCCTGAGGTTGTAGTGTGATCCAGTCTCCCCTACTAAATTCAGAGAACCACTCATCAACCACTCCAGGGCAACCTTGACTGCCCCAGGACCCCTCCAATCTATGGCCCCCACCCTTCTGCCTCTCTTAGGGACCAAATCCTTCTGCAGGTCAGTGGCCTCCCCAGAGATGAGGAAGAGGTAAGGAAGGGCAGGTGATGTTGGTTAGTTACGGGAAGGGGGAGAGACCCTCCATCAGGAACCTCTACTCCCCTG
The DNA here is from genome assembly GCA_963573385.1 of Cacajao melanocephalus. NCBI lineage: Eukaryota > Metazoa > Chordata > Mammalia > Primates > Pitheciidae > Cacajao > Cacajao melanocephalus. The sequence goes on along the minus strand of CAUYLG010047847.1, from coordinate 101,274 downwards.
GCTTTGTTTTTCTTAAGCTCATTTGTTAGTTTCTATTACATGCAGCAGTAATAACAATCTTTACTAATCCACCCATTCAGTCCAAACAGTCTTACACTCATTTTATTTGCCAGGTGCCCTTTTATTTTTTTTTGTTTTTTATTTTTTATTTTTTCCTTTTTTTTTTTTTTTTTACTCAAGCTGGAGTGCAGTGGTACAATCTTGACTCACTGCAACCTCCACCTCCCAGGTTCAAAAAATACGTCAGCTTCCCAAATTGCTGGGATTACAGGTGCACATCACCATGCCTGGGTAATTTTTCATATTTTTATTAGAGTCGGGGTTTTACCATGTTGGCCAGGCTGGTCTTGAACTCCTGACCCCAAGTGATCCACCTGCCTTGGCTTCCCAAAGTGCTGAGATTACAGGCGTGAGCCACTGCACCCGGTTACCAGGTGTGCTAAATCACTAAGGCATCTGGGATATGCAGGAGTATCCAGCCTCTTGGTTAATGCACGTGGAAAATACATTCCTACTGGAAGGCAATAGTTAATTCCAATATGCTGAGATCAAATGAGCATACAGATAAATGCATACAAAACCACAGACTAAAATGTTAACATGAAATCATTAAAACAAGTACATGTTAGCACTGAAACATTAAAAGCCAAAAATAAACAATAACCAATGCATATGCAGGATAACTCTGGTATCAATGGAGTTGATATCCCCGGGGAACCCCGAAGGTCTAAAACAATGACACATGTCAAGTGTCATTTTTCCAAGGTCAGAATTTGAAGCCTGCTCCTTGAAGGATGGGCCTGAGGCAGGGGAGAGTCAGGCTACAAATGAACTTGGCTGTCACTCACTCACCACATTCGACCACAGCTGTTTAATTCTCCACTTGAGGTCACATGGCAACTTGTCATGTTTCACGGTAAAAGCTGGTCTTCAAAAGAAAGCCACCACTAGAGAAGATGAGGGTGGTGAAGATGTGTAAGACTGACTGTTCTTACTATGAAAATGGACATTTTTAAAGAGAGTGGCAGTTTGGATTTGGTAGTGACTCTAATCTGTGAGGCAGTAACCCGTTCCAGGTTCTTTTCAGAAACAAAAGTAAGTGGTTACTAAAACTGAGCAATGCGTTTCTCTGTGCCGGAATTGCTTATCAACAAAAAGCCAAAACTTGAGTAGAAGTTGAAAAGGCATTGACCTTTGCTGTGAAGATGTGCCCAGGAAACATGATTCTCCACAGCCATGTGACTCAAGAGGAATGTATTTTAAATAGCATGTTGAAAGATTTTAGTACCTTTTTGTAAAATCATTAAGTACTTGAAGGGGCCACTTAAATTTTTTAGTTATAACTTACAGGATTTTCCAGGAGAACCAGTAATATTTGCAAATGTGGAGATTCTTGCTGATGTCAATGATCTTACTATAGTAGAAACAGCAAGAATTTTAGCTTAGATTCCCCTTTCAGTGAAATCAGATCTTCATGGCATAGGCTAAACAGAGAACACTCAGCATGTTCTTTCCTACTTCAAGATACTGAAGCAGCTCTCTGCCCTAATGGACTGGATGAAGTCCCCATACATAGTCTGTCATTTGGAAGGGAGCAAAGCTGGTTAGTGAGAGACTGGAAGGTGAAGGCTTTTTAAGGTATAGGTGAGGCCTGAGATCCACAGCCATTATTCAGTGAGTCTGACGACGATGCCACTCCATGGATGAGCCTAAGGAGGAGTGACAGGCGTGCTAGCAGCATTACTCATGTGGCCAGTAACTTTCAATTTACCAGTTACCCCAGAACGTCTACTTTTGCTGAACATTTGAATCTCACTGTTTCAGCCAATAGGTTCTATTCTGGCCTTCTTTCTTGCTCATGGGACGAAGACAGTTCCTTTAGGGTTCTGAGGATAGACTAGCATGTGCACATTCGTAGCCATGGGGTACCGAGACTCCCACCGTCTCCAGGAGACATGGTGGGAGCCTGAGATTTAGGAGATTTGGATTCTGGTCCCTGGTTGGCCCCTTCCCAACCACATGACTTTGGCCAAGGAGATGGGTTTCCTGAGCACATCTTCACATCAAAGGTCAATGCATTTTCAATTTCTACCCCGAGAAATGTCTTACCCAACCTGAGCTTTCATTTTTCTCATCTATGAAGAAAGGGATAGAAATGAATGCATGCCTATACTGCTGACTTGATGGGCTGATGTAAGAATTTAATAAAATAATATGAAAATAACATGAAAATGGTAAGGTGCCTTGCCAGTGCCAGGTATTATTGTTATGTCTTTCTCAACACAACAATACAGTTCCAGCAGATTTTAATTTTACATTTATTCTTACATCCCGTGTTGCCCTTGATTCTTTATCTGGGAAAGTATTTACCCTCCACCTTCTAAAGTGTGGGTTTTCTACCCACAGAGATTCTTGTGTCTCTTGTGTTGGTTGGAAAGAGTTCAGCCTTGTTTATGTTGTCTTCTGGGACCTGCTGGTGCGGACAGCGGTGGTGAGGCTGGTGGATCCTTGCTTAAAAGCCTCCTTCGGGTTGCTGCTGACACAGGAATCAAAAGAACTGGCTCAGGTCCCAGCATTTCATACCTGGTCTGTATCCTCCTAACTAATATGGCCTGTGCATGAAAAACAAAATTCAGACCTCCTAGTCTTGCATGGGATACAGGACACAAACTGAAACTGGGTGCCTCGGGCCAAGCTACAGGTACACAAGGCAGAGAGTCTTCAGTTTTGTGTGACTTCACCCACTAAATCTGACTTCTCAATTGTAACCCATCTTGCTCTCCTCAGTCCTGGAGCAAGGGAGAGCATTTACTAAGCACCTCTTAGGAGCCAGTCTTAAAATCCTAATTTCATTTAATCCTGACCACAACCCTATGAAGTAGGGATCACTGTCTTTGCTTAGCAGAAGAGAAGCAATGAGGTTGAAAAGACTCGCACGCAGTCTTGCTTGATGTTGGTGGCAGTATTTGGATGCAGCTCTGTCTGAAGCTCAGGTCTATTTTCTTTTCCCTACTCTAGAGGAATCCAAGCTTCCCAACTAGGAGGACCTGTTTTAAGGATGCCTATTTTTGTTTGTTTTGTTTTGTTTTTTTGAGACATGGTCTTGCTCTGTCACCTAGGCTGGAGTGCAGTGGCACATCTCAGCTTACTGTAACCTCTGCCTCCCAAGCTCAAGCCATCGTCCCACCTCAGCCTCCTGAGTAGTGGGGACGACAGGCGCATGCCACCATACCCAGCTTATTTTTGTATTTTTGGTAAATAAGGGTTTTGCCATGTTGCCCAGGCTGGTCTCGAATTCCTGGGTTCAAGCGATCTGCCTGCCTCAGCCTCCCAAAGTGCTGGGAAGACAGATACGGCCACCGTGCCCAGCTGGGATGCACATTTTTGTGGATCCTCCAATGATAGCAATTGTGCCTTTAGTATATTTTAAAAAGCAAATATATTAAAATGCTACTATGGATTTAATTATACTTTAAATTGCATGCCTGTTGTATTCACCGCTAACATGTCATGTACTTCCAAAAAACAGAACTATTGTACACGTGATGCATTCTCCAGGCTCCAGATCATGCCTGCTGCACAGTCAGATGTGTGGACCTCTTGTGGCAACTCCAAGGCTTCCCAGAATGCTGTGGTCTGGAAACTGCTCCGGCATACTCCTTGGGGAGCAGTGGCCTTTCTGCAGAGGCCTCTGGCTGAGACTGCTGCTTGACCCCAATATCGGGGGTTCCCCACCTGTGTAATTTTAGAATTTTAGCTGGTGTGCAGCCACCCATAAAGACAAAATCCCTCAGACTCCTTAGAGCTAAGTATGGCCACATGTCAAAATTCTGACTGCAGGGTCTTGAGTAGAAGTGACAGCATGCAGCTTCTGGGTTTGTGGCCTTAGAGGAAGGGGTGTTCTCTTCCACTTCCTCCCTTCCCACGAGTTAGTGTGCGGCTGAAGTGGTGGACCGTCATGAAGGCCAGGGATGGAGCCCGACCCTTGTCCTACTAGAGCTGTAAGACTGAGGAGCCAGAGTCACCCTCCCAGGCTGCATCTGTAGGCAAGAATTCTTGTTTAAATACTGCTATTTTGGTTCATTTTAGGCTTGTTTTTCTCCTTCTCTATAGCCGCTGAACCTGCATCCTAACTAACACAGCCTCATCTATAAGCTGGTGATGAACTCCCAGTCATTCCTCTTAAAGCCGTAATTACAGTGTTTCCTTAAGTAAAACATCTCAATCAAACCTGTCGTTAAGAGTATGGACCCTGGGGTCAGAGACGTCATGGCTGTGAACCAGGTCGGCCCCGCACTCGCTGTGTGGACAGGACTCATTTCTCTCTCTATCCATTGGACCACCTGGGTCCTCCAGCCATCTCCTAACTGGCTTGTCTCACCCTTTCTCATTCCCTGCTCTATAATGCCCTGTTAAAAACACAAAACCAGATGTGGCCCCCTCTGGCTTAAAGCACTTTGCTGGTTGCCCATTTTCTTTGGGATGGGATCCAGACTGTTTACAGTGTGGCCTGGGATTACCTGATTATCACTTGGCTTTCCAACCTTGGTTCATGCTGCTGTTCTCCCCCGACCCCGCCCCATCCATGCTCACTGCCTTTCAGTTACTGTGGCCCTCATCTGTTCCATTCCTAGATGACTCGAGCTCTTTCTCGCTTTGCTGCCTGTGGGTAGCGCTCAGTCTGTTCATAGCTCTTGGTCTGCCACCAACATCAAGCAAGATTGCACGTCTTTGGAACCTCACTGTTTCTCTTCTGCTAAGCAAAGACAGTGATCCCTACTTCATAGGGCTATAGTCAGGATTAAATGAAATTAGGATTATAAAACATCTACCGCTAAGACTGGTCCCTAAGGGCTGCTTAGTAAATGTTGCTGTCCCTTGCTCCAGGATGGAGGAGATGAAGAGCTATGTGGCTGGCCCCTTCTCCTTTAGGTCTCAGGTGAAGATGTCATCCTCAGAGAGGTCTTCCCTGCCCCCCGTAATTAAACTAGCACTCTCAGTCCTCACACCCAGGCACTTCTGTACCATGGTCCTCTCCTTCCTTCCTAACTCTCATCATGGGGTAGAATCGTGTGTTGACTTGTTTATTGCTTATTCTCTGACTCCTCTAGAAGGTGGGCTTGTGTTAAATGTTTTCTCTTTGAACTAGGGAGTACACTTCTGTTTCTGCATCCATAATACTTTGTGCCCCCTCAGTGTGGGGGCGCACCCAGGAGTGGAGCGTGCAGTGCAGAGTGGCGCCGGGTGCAGAATAAGCGCCGACTCTGCAATAGCTGCCATGCTCGTGCTGCCTGTGGAAGGGCCGCTTCCACCAGCTGCTGTTTGTTTGTCTTGTTCCTTCGTGAATCCCAGTATTTCTCTGCTTGTTCTCTATCATTTTTCCTCAGCTCATGTTCTGATTACCCCTGATGGCTTCCTATTCTTGGTGCACACCCTTTATCCTCAATCAGCTCCTCTTCACCCCTTTCCACCTGCAGCACGGCTCCCAGTTGTCCTCAGAAGGCTTGGTCTGGTTTGCTCCCATGGGCAGCACCGTCTCTGCTGTTGGGTTTCCTGGGGCCCCAGGGCCACATACCCCGGCCTTATCATGAGCTGGGGATTCAGTGGGGCTCCTCAGCCTGTGCTTGGAACTAGAGAACCTCCAAGGACTCTTCTCTACTTGGTGTCATTGGGCCACATGGGCTCCGCTGCCAGACGTGCGCACTCACCACGAAGCCATGCTCCCGGCGGGTTTTTACCAGGTGGTCCCAGGGAATTGGGTGGGATGAGTCCACTCCACGTTCAGGAGGTTGACTCCCGAGCCTCTTTCCAGGTGCGCTATGGAGAAGCAGGCCCCCTGTGCTGTCTACTGGGAAACATTCATTGAAGGCATACAAATCCTATTTTCCTTCTGTTCCCCATCAACTCGGCAATAAAATAGTGTCGTTCGTATATTTGAACTTGCCAGTAATATCTGAACCTCCTTGTGCTGACCCCTTGAAGTTAGTTTTTTAAAATAAGTCACCAGTTTTGAAGGACTATCCTTTTTTTAGACCATATACAAGGAGTCTATCATCTGCAAATAATTAGACAGTGGGAATGATATTGTATTGCTAATGAGCAGATGTGCATACTCAGAGTGGAGGAACAGCTGCACACATATAAAATGCAAAAACGACCCAAACCCAGCATTATGAATTCTGAAAGGGATTTCATTCTTTTAAGAATTTCAGAAACAGAGAAAAATGAAACAAAGAATTTAACTGATATTTTTATTAATTGTTCTTTCAGTCACACTTTCCTTTGTATGACATTATCATACGTGTTCATAGTATCTTCGCTGTTTGCAAAAGTGTTATTTGTACTTTTAAATCCCTCTGTCATATAATACTATAAAGCTTATATTTAGCAGTTTTCCTTTCTAGTGCTACAAGGGTTTGGTGGCTGCATGCTGAGTGACAGACTTACTGGGGTCTTTCATGGGCTATGCACAATGCTGAGTCTTCATGTGTATGTGATCCCCTTTGATCCTTAAAACCACCTATGACCCTTAGACCCATTTTATAGATGAACAGATAGGCCCAGAGAGGGGAGTGATTTGGCACAAGCCACTTACTACATTGTTGGAATTTGGACTTAAGGGCTAACCTCCAAGCCTTGTGTCCTTTCTGATGGGTGGCACATGGCCCCACAGTGCTACACTATGGCATCAGAGAGCAGAAAACACGCCCTACTACAACCAGAAACAGCAGCCCATTATCTGCTGATCTTGAACTCCTTGTGATGTCCATTACAATTTTATAATCCTATTAAGGATTTGCAAGATGAAGAAGCTCAAATAATTCAGGCTTTTGAAAACTTTTAGCCAGGAAGAGTGTCACATATCATAGATAGTAATGATAATGTCATTTGGAATTTGAATACATTGCTGAAGTGGTATGAAATCAATGAAAAGAAATAAAGTCAGAAGAATTACTAGACTTTACATGAAAGAGTATTGAATTAGGTCAGAGAACAATCAGAGCTGATAATGCTGGAAGGAACTAGGATTTCTGGGTTCCAGGAATGGGAAGCTTGGTTATGCAGACCAGATTGCCCACTGAAAGCAGCTCCAAATGTTGAATAAAATACAAAAAAAAAAAAACCAACCATATTAAATACATCACATCAAAGAGCTGACAGAACTGTGAGGAATTAGCATGTTAAAATGGAAGGCAACACAAGAACCCAGACAGGTAAGCAGAGCATTAGATATATCTTTATTCTGTGCAAACTTGCTAATCCCAGAAAATGTGAGCTTTGAGGCCTTACTAAGGACGTAGAGGGAGTGATGACACAATTCCAGCGCTTGACCCAGCAGACTTGATAAGACACTGTACCCCACACCTGGAGGTGCACCTTCTTCTCAATCACACATGGAACGTATTCCAGGCCATAAAATGCTCAGCATGTTTCAAAGGGATTAAAATTGTATAGCTTTTGTTTATCTTACCATAATGCAAGTATGCTAGATATGCATGGCAAAAAGGAATCGAAAAAATCCTCTTGTGTTAGAAAATTTAAAAACTTCTGGTCAGGTGTTTATGGCTCATGCCTGTAATTGCAGCAATTTTGGGAGGCCGAGGTGAGAAGATCACTTGAATCCAGTAGTTCAGGACCAGCCTGGGCAACATAGTAAGGTCTCTGTCTCTAAAAAAGATTTGAAAACTTAATTGGCCATAGTGGCACATGCCTGTGGTCCCAGCTACTCAGGAGGCTGGGATGGGAGGGTTGCTTGCACCCAGGAGGTTAAGGTGGCAATGAGCCATGATTGTGCCATTGCAAACCAGCCTGGGCAACAGAGTAAGACCTTGTCTCAAAAAAAAAAAATTCTAAATATCTTATTTATCAAAGATAAATCATGGTGAAAATTGGAAAATACTTTGAATCAAGTGGTAATTAAAATATTATATGTTAAAATTGATAGGGCATAAGTAAAGCCATTCTCAGAGGGAAATGCAGAGCCTTCAATTCATATATTAGAAGAGAAGAAAAGCTGAGCTAAGCATCCATTTCAAGAATTTAGAAAATCAGCAACAAATTGAACCCAGATAGTATAACATAAAGAAATAATGAAGAGCAGAAAGAAATGAAATGGGACACAAACAAACAGAAGATCAAAAAAGCTAAGAGTCGGTATTTCATGATGGCTGCAAAATTGATAAAGCTTTGGGAAGTTGTTCAAGGAAAAGGTGAGAAGGCATAAATATACAATATTAGGAATGAAAAATGGGATTTCACTACAGATGTGGGAGATTTTGCAGATAACAGGAGGATATGATAAGCAACTTTATGTCAATAAATTTGAAAAGTTAGATAAATTCTTTAAAAATATAGTTTAATAAAACTGAATAAAGAAACCACTGGCTTCATCCGTGAGTTCTACCAACATTTAAGGAAGAAATAATTGCAGTTTTTCATAATGTTTTCAAGAGATTAGAGAGAGATGCAGTCCATCTTATGATCCTTGCATAACCTTGATACCAAAACTTAACTATGTAAGAAAAGAAAATTAAAGGGCAATCTTACTTATGATACAAATAGGTATCTAGTGGATACTTTACCTTATTTGCAGAAATCCTATGCAAAGTATTAGCAAACTGAATTTAGTAGTATATAAGAAAATATACATCATGACCAATTTTAGGTTCCTCCAAGGACACAAGCTTACTTTAGCATTTCAGTATTAACCCATGTAATTAACCACCTTAGCAGATATTTTAATAACATACATATGATTATTGAAATAGATGCCTAAAAATATTGAATACAATTGTGTTCATAAATGATTAAAAACACATTTAAAAGATGACTTTCTTAATCTGATAAAGAGTATGTGCAAAAGCCTACAGCAAGCGTTGTGTTTAATAATGAACCATCGAGAAACTGCAGAGAATGCCATCGCAACTTCTAATCAGCATTGGCCTGGGAGTCCTAGCTCATGTAGTAAGTCAAGGAAAGAAGTAAATGTATATTGATTGAAAAATCCACTAGATACCTATTTACCTTTCCCTAGCTGGACAACATTCCTTTTCTCCCTTGAAGTGGCCATGTGACTGAGTTCTGGCCAGTGGAATGTGGCAGAAGTGACATATGCTGCTTTAAGACCTGGCTCAGAAAAACCTCCTGCATGATCTGTGAACTTTTCTCTCTATATCAGTCTGCCTGCTGAATGTGAATGCCAAGAGGAAGCCTTTGAAGCAACATATTGAAAGTGGTGAAGCTTCTGTCAGCCTAGGCCCCTGAAGAGTTCCTGAAGCAGAACTGTTACCGTCTCCTTTTTACTGACTGTGCTTTGCATGATTATGAAAGAAGCTTCTTTTGTGTCCAGCCACAGGAATTTCAGGGTTTACTTATTTACCAGGAATTGGTATCTTGAAGTGGAATGCTACCAAAAAATCTTAAATACCATGGCATTGGCTTAGTAGTTAGGCAGCTGGAAGATCTAATATTGGGTCTTGTTAATGGTTGGTAAACACTCCAATTCTCTCCAAATTGTTTTATAAATTCAGTGCAAATCCAAATGAGATCCCAACAGTTTTGTTATTGTTTTTGTGGATGTTAAAAACTAATCTCGACATTTATAGGGAAGTGCAAAAGTCCAAGGAAAGCAAAGACACTTGCATAAAAACAAGAAGATGGGAGGACTTCTTCTTCCAGATATGGAGTCGTTATAAAGCTACAGCTATTAAGACATTGTGAATCTGATGTAGGGACAGATGAATAGAGAGTTCAGAAACAGACTTACTCATGTCAAAGTATGACAAATGACACAGTTGGCATTTCATAGTCCCGGGGAAAGAATGGCTTTTTAATCAATAGTGATAAGGTGATTTTCTTATAGGAAAAAAAGCTAATTGGATTTCTACCTCACACCCTACACAAAAATCAATTCCAAGTAGATTAAAGACGTAAATGTCAAAGGCATACGTACAAAACTTCAAGTAGATAATATCATCGTGACCTTGGGTTTCAGAAGCATTTCCTAAAGAAGACACAAAAGCACTAACCATAAAGGAAAAATATTTGATGAATTCAACTGTATCAAACTCACAACTTTGGTTCATCAAAAAACATCATAAAGAAAATGCCAAGAACAGAGAGATTATATTTGATCAAGGATTAGTATTCAGAATATATAAAAAAATAGATTTAAGTATATATGCAGTATTTTTTTTAGAAAAGACAGACTGCTGAGAGAAAAATGGGCAAAGGACTTGAATTATGGCAAAGAAACATATAAAATGATAATTAATGTTATTATTAATCAGGAGATTGCAAATTAAGATCAAGTGAGATTCCATTACACACCAAGCAGAGTGAGAAAAAGTGAAAAGTCTGACATTAGCAGACTTGAATGAATTGGCAAGCATTTAGAGCTCTAGGCATTCTTGTGCAGTTATGTGGTTTTGTAAATTGGTACAACTACTCTGGAAAAATGGATCAGCATGTAGTTAAGTTGAAAAAATGCAAACGCTGTACACCAACAATTCTATTTCTAGGTATGTACTCAAGAGAAACTCATGCATATGTATAAGACAGTACATGTCAAGAATGTTCTTTATAGCCCCAAGCTTGTAATGTTCATTAAGGATAGAATGTATAAATTCATTGTGGTGCATTCCTACAATGGGATATTATGAAGCCATGAAAATGAAGAAAATGGAAGGATCTCATGAATATAATTGTAGGTGAAAGATTCAAACTATAGTATAATTCCGTTGATATTAATTTTAAAAACAGGCTGTATTAGTCTGTTTTCTTGCTGCTAATAAAGACATACCTGAGACTGGGTCACTTATAAAGAAAAAGGGGTTTAATGGACTCAGAGTTCCACATGGCTGGGGAGGCCTCACAATTATGGCAAAAGGTGAAGAAGAAGCAAAGGCACATCTTACATGGCAGCAGGCAAGAGAGTGCGTGCAGGGGAACTCCCCTTATAAAAATATCAGATTTCGTGAGACTTACTATCATGAGAACAGCATGGGAAAGATCCGCTGCCCCATGATTCAATGACCTCCCACCAGGTCTTTCCCATGACACATGGGGATTGTGGGAGCTACAATTTAAGATGAGATTTGGGAGGGGACACAGTCAAACCATATCACAGGCCAAACTAAGCTAGTTTTTTTCTGAATGTGTCTATGTGCTAAAGAAATTATTACAAAAACCATGCGTGGTTATAACTAGGGAGAGGGAAGGCATTTTCATCAATAGAGACACATGGAGGACTCTCAAGGGTGCTGGCTGCACTCTCTTTCTTGACATTAGTGGTGGTGATATAAGTGTTCACTTTATGATCAATAATTATAAATAGAGTAATATTAAAGTAAACACTTAACTGTGCATGTCTGTTTTATGTACTTTTGTATGTTTATGTCTTACATACTTTTCTGTAATTGAATCTGGAAACTGCAAAGGTATAATATGTTGATTGCTACTTCTGCTAATAATATGAACACTATCCATGATGGACTAGCTTTGTCAGTGTGTGTGCACATGTGTGCTGGGTACTGATTTCAATGTAAGTATGTTGTAAATCTCATGTAGTAGAGCACTTTGGCTGACGCATTGCTATAAAACTTTAAGATTTGGACTTTCAATGATGACCTAAAAATTTTAGTATTTTGAAAATTTTCTAAGATTTTCATTATTTGGCCAAACTTGGGATTTTAGAGCATAAACAGACATGGAATCCCAGAAGACATTCTAGGATACATAATAATTTAAAAGATTTTGTTTGGCCAGGCACAAATAGAATTTCCATTTTACACAAACAAAATTCACATGATGATAACTTTTTACCTTTTATGAAAAAATCACATCTTTTCAAAATTATTTATTTATAGCTATAGAAGTAATGTGCACACTTTACTGAAAATCAAGATCTTTTTTCTTTTGGCTATGAAATAAATATTTGGCACCTCTGTTATATAGCAACATTATTTCATCTCCTTTGAGACACACTGCATGAAAAAATGCAAAGAACATTGTGCACATGATAGATAGTGACCATATTATGGGTTTGTCTTCCTTTCAGAAAAGAGCCACATAATATCTTTCATAGATCCCTACATTCCACTTAATTTTTTTTAATTTAAATTATATATTATTTACAAATGAGAATAATAGTGGTTAAGATTATGGACTTGGGAGTTAGATGGTTCTAGATGCAGCACTGGCCTTCAGCGGACAATTGACCTCTCTCTGAGTATCAGTTTCACCTTCGGGCAGGGAAATGGGTTTGCTAATGTGCTCCAAGTATTTGCAGAATTGGACGAATAATGTAATAAAGCACAATGCCTGGCATATAGTGAGGACTCTAGGATTGTTAGCTACTTTGATGATCCTTCTCCTTCTCTCTCTCTCCCTCCTCCTCCTCCTCTTCTCTTCCCTCCCTCCATTCCTTTTGATGAAACGAGGGCTCCCCATTCATTTATTCAGTGTTTTAAATTAAAAATGACCTGTCAGTTAAAATGGACAGAATTAACCTCTCGGTCACATAAAGTGAGATGGTTTCGTATTCACAGGGCTTGTCTCAAAACACCTAAGATAAAGGCTAGGTGCACCAGAAAGGGTCGCCTGGATAATAAGTGCCATCTATCACTGTAAAGGATACAGACTCATCCACCTGGGGGAGGGCTTCACGACACGATGGCATGTTTTTTCACAGATCCTGTTTTGCAGCAGAAGGTAGGAGGCCACCCTTAAGCAGCACCTGGGTGAGCTCTCCCACCAATGCCAGCATCCCTGGGGTCTTCCTGTGCCACTGCAGCACGCAGGTGGCCTTTGGTACAGCAGACGATAAGGCAGGATCCATTTTCTCTTAGCAGCAGTCTATAGAAGAGAAGAATGTGGAGGTCATGCTAGTGGAAGTCACTCTATTTTCAACCAATATGGATAGTCCTGCTAATGAGATTGCTCCCTCGAAGCTCCCTAAGATAGAGATAGTGATTTCAGACCCTGAGGAGTCGGTCCTGACCTGTCCTGATGTTCACTATCAGCTGGTAACTCCTGGGACCTCGTAAAGTATCACCTAGCAGCAACTTCCCTTTAAAGTTCTCATGTTTAGACACATTTCTCATGTCTCCAATCATGATGGATAAAACAGGGCTGGTACCCAAAGATGAGCTGAGGCTTAGGAGGCCATCCAAGCAGAGAAGTCATCATCTTATGCTTCCCTGTAGATGAAGCGTTTCTGTTTTCCTCTGCTTCCTCTGGCTCTGCCAAGGGGCAGAGAAACCTCAGAGCAGTCTCAGGGTTGTTTGTCCCTTTAAAAATCTTTGGAGAAGGTGGATGGAGAAATCTCAAGCAGTTGGTAGATGCCAGGAGGTCAGTCCTCATCAAGAATGCTCCAAAGCCCAGTCCTCATTAATCAGTTTATAGAGTACTATGGAAGAATTTTAAGCACAAGATGTTGTTTCTGAGCCAGTAATTCTCTTTCCACTCACCACTGAAAGCCCATAGCTTGCTTTCCTGGTACATAAAGACGGCCAAACAGTGTCAATAATTTTTCCTCTTAGTTTTTCAGTAGCACAGTGAACTTTGCAACACTTGCTGTATTTGTGTGAAAGGGAGCTCTGGGTCGTTGGTTGATGGTTATGCTCACTCAGGGCTCCAGAGAATTCTGTAGCTCCTGGGAGTCTGATCTTTCCACTGGTTCCCGGCGTGACTTGTCAAGATACCAATGTGGTTACACACCCAACCCACCGGCTTCATGACCCCTAGGCCCCTTGTCGGACCTTGTCCTGCCTCTTCCCAGTCATCATTGCGTTCCAAGCTTGTCCTTATTTCTGGGCCCTGGGCTGGGATGCCCCCTCCCCAGCAGGTACCCTACATTCAGAAGCACTTTGTTCCGTTGTCCTCTATTATTTTGCTGTAACGTCTCATGCATTCATTTTGGAAGGAGAAAGGGCTTTGGTGCTGGAGAGATCAAGATTTCAATCACAGGACAGCCATTTACCTGCTATGTGACCTCAGGTGGGTCACTTAATGTCTCTGATCCACAATTTCCTCTTTGTCAAAGAGGGTTAAGAATATCCTCTCCACAGGGCTCATGTGAGGATGAAACAAGAAGTGATGGCAGAGACCTCGCACGGTGAAGTGCAGTGTCAGCCTCGTGACTACTCTTCCCCCTCCCTCCCTCCGTCCCTCGGCCTGGTTATTCCTTGAGACCAGGGATTATGACCTAATTCTTCTGTAGCCTCCAGAGTGTGGAGTATACAGTCAGCACACAAGAATTCTTTCTGCTGGAGAGATCATATTGGTTTCTGTCATTCAATAACATATTTCTGTCTTAAAACATAACTTTGGTTAATTTTGCCCTCTGGAGAACAGCATTATAAAACCTGTTCAGATTGATTTATGACAGTCAGATATTTCATTTGTTTTGTGATTCAATGGGTAGACAAGGAGAGCCACTTGTATTCCTAGCCGTTCCTTGATGTTGGTTCGTTCTTCTGGGTTTTCCATCTGCCGAGCTTCCAACCATCTTTCCTGGTGGAGCATCTTTCTTATCTGGGCTTCAGGCTTGAGGATAACATGCTCATCCTCTTGAAAAGCTGGCATCAGGGCCTTGACACAAATGCTACCTGGGTTGCAGCTGCTTTCGCAAGCAGTACCAGTTCCTTCCAAGTCCCTGGAGGCACCGCACTGCTCCGCAATCCTTACCTCTGTTCTACCGTCACCCTTGGTGCCCACCTGCTGCCCTCTCCAGACAAGAGTTGCTTCCTCGATGCTGGGCCCCTTCCTCACTGATCACATGAACTCACCCACTCCCTTTGCTGAACCCCTGTATTTTTTTTAGCCTGCACAGATTTTCCCGTAACACCTCTAATACTTGCTTGTGCCTGCTGGTGTTTTTCCCCTGACTGTGTTAAAAATGTAACTAGCTGGAACATGCTCCTCTGTCTGATTCCTGAATCTCAGTGCCTGGTTCGTTTTCACGACAACATATTGGGAATCTATGGTAACCCTGTGGCTGTCACACTCAGATAGAAACTGACCATCAACCACCCTTCAGCTGCTGAGACAGGTGGAAAATGGTCTTTGCTGACCTTAAGTTGCAGCCTTTCCTTTCGTTGGGTGGATGACTTTAGTCGTAGGTGTAGGACTCCTGCCTCGTGCCAAGCACTGTGCCAGGAACTTGCAGAGACCTTGTCTCATTTCCTCATCTGCCAAGGTAGGGATCGTGAGACCCTCCACACAAGTGTCTCCTTAGGACCCAAGGAAATAATGTGTATCGCAGTGCGTTACATGTGACAACTGGAGATCATTATTTAAGCATTTCATGTAAAAGTATATATTTATGGAACATGTAGTCTGATCCAAGACCTGTGATAAATTTACCTGAGTTCAAAGACATTTGTTATAATTAAAACAGGCAAATCAAAACAGGTGCATTTCATGCTTGTTTAAAGAAAATGCTGCAAAGAGAAAATTAAGTACTTAGCAACACATGAGGCAGAGAGACTGTATGAAAAGTGTCAAAGTGTCTCAGCATTGTGGCCAGTTGGACGCTGGCACTGTTGCCTGGTGACCAGGTAAACCTTTCTGTTTCCTACTTTCCCAGGTATGCGCCAGGGCAACGACCACGGCACTCGGTACCGCTCGGCCATCTACCCAACCTCCGCCAAGCAGATGGAGGCAGCCCTGAGCTCCAAAGAGGACTACCAGAAGGTAGGGGCTCCTGGGCACCTGGCCCCTGTCTCGGGCCACCATGACTAGGGCCAGGTTCTGATTTTAGAGGGGAGTCTGCTGCTTTGCATGTGGAATTGCGTTTCATTTGCGCGTCTCTTAGAAATTTCTATCAGCTTCTAGGAGTGGAGCCATTGTGTCCAATACATGTGCTAAATGAGGTTTTAAGAGCAGGCCTGGGCCAGGGCCAGTGGCTCATGCCTGCAATCCCATCAGTTTGGGAAGACAAGGCAGAAGGATTCTTGAGCCCAGGTGTGCGAAAGCAGCCTGGGCAACATGAAGAAACCCCATCTCTACAAAAAATACAAACATTAGCCAGGCATGGCATGGTGGCCTGCGCCTGTAGTCCCAGCTACTTGACAGGCTGGGGTGGGAGGATCATTTGAGTGCGGGAGGTCAAGGCTGCAGTGACCTGTGATTGCACCACTGCACTCCAGCCTGGGTGACAGAGCAAGACCCTGTCTCCATGTAAAACAATAAAGAGTAGGCCCTTATGTGTTTGTCTTTAGAATCACTCATCTTGAAGATGATGCAGCCTGTTAAAATAAGTCTCTGTCCTTCTCTCTTTGTGTCTGTCTCTGAATCTCCCTCTTTTCTTCTTCCCTCCGTATTAGTTTTCTGGGCTGTCGTAACAAAGGATCACAGCTTGGTTGGTTTAAACAGCAGATATTTATTTTCTCACAGTTCTGGAGGCTGGAAGTCCAAGATCAAGGTGTTGGCAGGGCTAGCTCCTTCTGAGTGCTGGGAGGGAAGGATCTGTCCCAGTCTTCTCTCCTTGGCTTCTAGATGGCCGTCTTTTCCCTGTTTATATTCACATCACCCTAATTTTATGTGTGTGTGCTTCTGTGTCCAAACTTCTCATTTTCACACTGTCTCTAGTCATATTGACTTAGGGCTAACCCTGATGACCTCATTTAACTTAATTACCTCTGCAAAGATGTAGTCTTCAAGGAAGGTCACATTCTGAGGTTTTAGGACTCTAACATACCTTTTGGAGGGAGACACGATTCAACCCATAATGCTTTTTCTCTGTCATAACAGTAAATTGAATTATAATAAAAGTAGTTCTCTGAAATACATGCATCATATCACAAGATAATTATTTTCACTATTGTATACTATTTTTTTAAATCCTCCAATAGAGATTTAGTTGTTTTAAAAACAACTTGAGTTGCTTTAGGTTTTAGAACTTTGTGATAATGCTTAGATTTTATTTATCATTATATTTTCTGATGTGGATTTGCATTTGACAGTAGAGCTAGACACTACTATCAAGCTAATTCTATTTCAGAATTGAGTAAAAAGTCAGGTATGCAACAGCCCCTGGGAATGAGTGGGTTATCCCCTTATCCTGCATGGTGACAGAGAGATTGCAGAGAGGAGGCTAGAACAAGAGTGTCCACTGATGAGCAAGTAGCAGGACGTATGACTCAGTCAGTTCAACTGCGATGAGTGGGGAGGCCTGAGGGAGGCGCTGACAGAGCCCATTCTTTCCTTGGCCCCTCCCACTTCACTCTCAGGCTGTGATGTCTGCTTGGCTGGTCATGCTGGGCAGCCTGTGGGATGGGTCCCAGTGCTCTTGAATATGTGCTGGACTTAGCAACTCACTTCTAATGAATGACAGCAGTGATGGAATAGCACTCTGAGACTAGGCATTAAAAGATCATGGCTCTTATTGTGAGAGCTCTCTCTCACTGTCTGAGAGATGGTAGGGGAAGCCAGCTGCCATGTCCTGAAGCAGCCCTGTGCAAAGGCTTACATGACAAGGACAGAAACCTGCCAAGAACCACGAGTGACCTTCTGAGCCCCTTAACCCCAGTCAAGCCTTCAGATGAGATTGCAGCCCTGCCTGACAATTTGATTACAGCCTTATGAGGCACCCAGCCAAGCTGTGCCACAGAAGCGGTGAGATAATTAATGAATATTCTTTTAAGCTGCTAAGTTTTACAGTAGTTTGAATATACTTATATTTCCATTTTAAAATGCTTTTATCTATATCTTATTCTTTCTCTTAGCCCCTTTTTATAATGGCATTTCTAACAGTGGTAAGCTAACCTGGGCATTTACATTGGTGGTTACACATGTAGGGTCTAGCACCAAATTTTCTCAATTCACCTGTCGTCTGTGCAATTTATTATCAAGTGCCTGCCACTTAGAAAGCCATATGTCCTATTTGACTCAAGCAGAGCTATGTGGATGAGGGAGACCCACCATTATCCCCATTTTCCAGATCCTCAAAGACACAGAGCAATTACCTTAAAATAGCTGAAATTAAAAAGAAGTAAGACTGGATGTAGGGAGATGAGTTGGGCAGCTGTTACAGGACTCTAGGCCAGAAATGATGGAACCTTCATCTAGGATGGTGGAAGTATGGATGGTATGGAGAGATATTTAGGAAGTAGGAAGACTAGAAGTTGGAACTTCATTGGAAGTGGAGAGTCAATAAGAGGGACTGGTCCAGGTTGTAGCTGGTGATTCGAACCAGGTTTCTGGCTGGTGATTTTCTGTACAAAGGTATAGAGAAGCAGAGGTAGATTTGTGGGGAAGGTAAGTTGAGTTCCGAAAGTGCAGACTTCAAGATACCCATGACATGGGCGTCCAAGGGGCTGTTGGGAGGAGCCATGGGCTCTTTCTGCCTTGCAGGGAGTATTGTTAGGATTTCTAACTGGGCTAATGCTTGTGAAACACAGGGCCTAACACATAGTAAATGCCCCATAAACCGAAACCCTTATATTATTGGGAGTTATCAACTTATATTTGGTAAATGAAACCCCAGTTGCTGATAAGATCACTTGGAAAAGGTGATGAGATAAAAGCAGAAGAGGCTGGGTGCAGTGGCTCATGCCTGTAATCCCAGAACTTTGGGTGGCCAAGGCGGGCAGATCATGAGGTCAGGAGTTCAAAACAACCCTGAGCAACATGGCGAAATCTGGTCTTTACTAAAAATACCAAAATTAGCCGGGCATGGTGGCTCATGCCTGTAATCCCAGCTACTCGGAAGGGTGAGGCAGGAGAATTGCTTGAACCCGGGAGGCGGAGGTTGCAGTGAGCCAAGATCGCACCACTGCACTCCAGCCTGGGTGACAGAGCGAGACTCTGTCTCAAAAAGCAGAAGAGGGCTTAGTACATGAGGAACTAATTCCTCCACTTGAGCAGTGGGAGGGGAAATGTCCAACCAGGCAGGACACTGCACTGGGGACTACAGAGAACCAACCGCAACCAAGAATTTAAGAAGTGGTTCAGTTGTGTTGCATCCCACTGTATTTAATTACAAAGGCAGTGTTTACAATTAGTACTAAAAGTCACGTATGATCAACGCCATCTATAAATTGCCTAACGTAATGATTTATAGTCCTCTAGGGTACCAACAGGAATCCCAAGAGATTCTGGAAGCATATTAACTGCCGTCTGGAATACTGGAAATCTGATGATATCCTGGTGTTCGCAATAAAGATTTTCAGTTCAAAGGCCAGTGCCTTCCATGTGATGGTGAAGAGGCGTACTTACCACCAGATTTTCCAGTTTCTGTCCCAATATAGTTTCTACCCTCTGTTTTTAAGGAAAGTCACATTGATTTTAGATAAGTGATATCCATAGGAGATAAAATTTAGGTATTACATAACTAATGAGCTGCTATAATTATTCTTTCATTATTTTTGTAGTTTTTGGAAAGGTTAATCTTGTAGGCAGTTGTGCTGACCAGAAGCTTTCTGGGTGTTCTGTACCTAAGTGTAGGGGAATTAAGAGTGAGTGTGTATGTCTGTGTGTCTGCTTGGCTTTTAAAAGTAGGGTCTATTTTTTTTTAAATAAAGATTGGGGATTCCTGTGCCTTTAGCATCCGGATAGCCATTGCTGCTCACATTACGGCATATAAACTGCTTAATCACCAATTCAGGGGACAAATGTTGTCACGTCTCTTTTATGGTTTTGCATAAATAAAACTAGGCCTAGATTCCACTGGGAGATGAGTTGAAAGTTCAGTGTTTTTCATCCTGGCTAATTGACTAAAACCCAGAGTGGTGACTCTAGACCAGTGCTTCCAACACCACTCTCCTTTCCTCCATGATGCAGGGGTCTCCTCTGCACTGTCCAGTGGAGGGCCTCTGGCCACATGTGGCTGCTGAGCACTTGAAATGGTGGCTCACTGGCTCAGTTCCTCAGTGGCTAGTGTGACTGAGGGACTGAATCTTCTAATTAATTTAAACTTATATTTAAATGGCCACACGTGGCTGTTGTCTACCATATTAGAGAGCATTAAGGGATAAGCCTGTGTGTGTGTGCTCATGCCCATGTGTGTGTGCATTGTAGAGGGTTGGGGGCATGTCAGCCTGGATCCCTGGCCCTCTACTCTCGCTATGGCTTACCCCAAGAGCACAGGACCGCCATGGAACATGGGATGCCATGGAATATGAGACAGCCATGGAACATGGGCCCTCCTGCCCATCAGAGGTGCTACACTGGGCACTGCTCTCACCTTTTCCTTCCTGGAGACCACAGTATGAGGGTCAGGTTGTTTTCCTTTTCAGGAACCAAAGTGTCTCTTTGTGTATCCCATCCTGGTGAGCACTAGGGCTAACTGGACACCCATGCCCAGGTGACCCCTGTGATTTTTATCTTAGCTTAGCCCGAGTCCCACAGAAAGCAGAGCCCAAGCCAGAAGCTTGTGTGAGGACTCACTGGGGTGTGTGGTTTGAGGGAGCAGAAGTAAGGAGCAGGGGACTGCGGAGGAAAAAGAGGTAGACCCCATACAAGTTAGCCCCTGCCACGCAACCAGTTGTTTGAACCTTATGCAATGACTGGGCCTTCGGTGGAAGATAAGGAAGCATGTTTCCATTGAATGCCATCACTCATAGGTTCATTCTACACTTCTGGGGTGCACATGTGTGAGCTCAGGGTACTGTGTGCCAGAGCAGGAGACAAGAGACAAGAGACACATGGTGTGGAGTGTAAGATTGGGAAGTGCAGGGGCATAAAAGCTGAACAAAGTGAATGGGGGTCCTTGCAGAACTGGGCACTATGACTGGCCTAGCAAGAGGCAGATGAGGCCACAGGGATCTAAGGTGGTACATTAGCATCCTCTGGTACCACTGTCTCCAAAGGGTCCTTCCCTCCCCAATCCAGGGAAGACAGCTGACTGCAATGGCTCAGGGATGATTTGCCACGGTGGAGTGACTTTCTGGCACCTCTGATAGAAGTGAGAAAGAAAAACAGTTCAATTTTATCAGGGTGCATCCTGCTAGAATCATATAGTCATATAATATGTACTTTTATATAGATTATATAACATAATTGTGTATAGTGTGTTTACTTAATACATAGCTATATAATGATAGTAATATTAGAACAGCAACAGCAATACCAAGAGTACTTACTACATGCCAGTCAACCACTGTGTTAAGCGTTTTACACAAGTGAAGTCAGAAGTCATGTATAGATGTTAGATGTTTATCTGTATATTTACATATGTTTAGCTATAGATGTGTATCTCTCTATGTCTTTATATGAAGTTGAGTGCATTCATTTATTTATGAGGCCTTTTTTAGTTTTGAAACTTGAGTGAATTTCTGACTGTTCATTCAGTTGATATAACTGATAATGCACACACACATTACAAAATCAACAATTTGCAATGCCTGTGAGAGGTGATGTTATTAGCTTTGATATCATAAAGACATTGATCTGTGCTTTAACCTTTACCTTAAAAGGTGATGCGGTTTCTATTACATTCACAAATGAGGAAAACTGCCGATCTAACCAATTGCTTTATCCACTGATGGAACGAGAGCAGGGAGCTGAAGAGGTGACCCCTGGGCTGGACTTTCCGGTTTTTTATATCTAGGGTAGCCTTAAACAGAATCCTCAAACCACAGAGGTGTTTAAGGTAGGGAGGGTCATTTCTTAACACTACTGGATTAGGGTCTAGAACTCTGTACTCTTGTCAAAAACATTTCAATTGATTTTTAAAAGTGGGGAAATTCTGTAGATGACTCATTCTGTTCATTTTATATACACTGCTTTCCTCTTTAAAAGGCTTGTATTTCTGGCCCTGTCACTACATTCGGGAGATTTGTTTCCTTTGAGCCCTGGTGGGACCCTTACCCACTAACTATAACGTTGACTTAGGTTACTAATTTAATAGTCTTCACTATCCTGCCCCGAGTGCCCCCCTAGTAACCAGCTTCTTCAGCAACTTCTTTATATGTGAAGTTTAGAGTGACAGTACTGCTTACCACAGAGCAGCCATTTGAACATAAAATTAGCTGATTTTATCACAGGGACCAATTGTTGAGCTAATTAGATGTGCAGTACTGCTGAGGAGCCAGAAACCAAAAGTGATTTTCCATTGAAACTGTGGTTTTCTGCAAAGTTGGCTGGCTTGTGGATACCAGCCTCACCAGCAACTGTCGGAAAGGAAGGAAAACTGGCTGAAGAAGTTTGCTAATTTCTAATCAGATTAAAAGAGGCAGGAAAGCCTTAAAGGAGGAGGATGGAGTCTTAAGGAGTGAAACTTGAACTTCACGCTGGGTTTGCTGACCTTGAAAATGCTGGATTCTGCTCACAGAATATGACAGCTGCTTCATGTCTTTGGTGAGCTGAAGACTTTGCATAAAATGTAGGAGAGTGTTTTTGCCTTTCAAGGAGAAGACCTCATAATCTTTTCTTAGCCTCATTTAAAAAAAAAAAAACATTTTTCCTCAAACCATTGGTGGAATTATTTGCTTATAGCATTAATTGGAAGACATCATCTAATGTATTATTCATTGTTTTTGTATTATCAAATATGGACAGTTTACCTCCCAAGTGAACCCATCATGAGAAACATTTCCCAATATCCTAAAGTGAATGTGGCCTCTGGTAGGGTGAGGGTGGTTCACATGTGATTCTTCCGTCCTGAGAATGTGACTCCAGCTCATTTAGGAATTAAATCTTTTACCACTGAGAAATTACGTTTCTTGAAATGTGAAAGACAGTGAATCTGAAGAGCATTCTCCTAGACACATGACCTAGCTCCTTCTCCTAGCTCTTCAAGTTTCATCAACAGTAAGCACAACGCTTTCTCTGGGTATTTCTTTCATCAAAAAAGAGAGAAGAAAAGCAGTGTTTTCCTTTGCATACATTTTACAGTATATTAAATTCTAATAAGAACAAAATGTTTTTGGAGTCAGTGTTAAATTCTCCACTGCGTTTCAAATATAAAACAGTGTTTTAAAGGCTGTCTTTATCAATCTCTTAGTGTGTTGTCCGTCCGTCTGTCCATCCGTCCATCCCTATCGCCAATATATAGCTACACGCTTAAATTTCAGCTATCTAGCAATTTATTATCTATCATCTCTGTGCTCGTTTATACTTAATACAGGGTCACGTTAAAGAAAAGTACGCAAGGTAGAAGGTCAAAAGCAATATCATATAATGAATGGGTTCCAGCTAGCATTTTTTAGAATAAAGGTTCAGTTTTGAGTATTTAATTTTCTTCTCACTTAGATTCCAGCCAGATATTTAGTGACTCCCTACACTCTCCAGTTCAGCCCTGACAAATTTTGGTTTGACTGGTGTGTGTGTTTCGTCGAGGGGGAGGCAGTGAGGAAGAAGACAGTGTCATTACCAAATAACCTACTTACCTGTGCTACCACTGCAGTCATTGCTCCTTTCTCTTAGCATAGTTTGAGTGCTATCTCTATGGTATTTTTTTTTTCAGTCTCATTGACACTCTGTCAATGACATTCAAATTTAGGGTCCAGAACTACCCTCTGGCTCCAGATCCCAATAGCCACTTGTCTACTTGTTATCTCCACTTACTTGTCAACATAAAAAATAAAGGTTTGATTCTTGCCACCCACTGTAAACAAGCCCCGTGGCTTCCTCCTCCCTCCCCACTCATTGGCAACCTTCTGCATTGGGTCGTTTAACTTGCCTAACTAAGCAAGATCCTCAGAAGTCATCCCTGACTCCTTCCTTCCCCTCGCTTTTTCCCTCCAGTGAATCAGATTAACAGATTCTAGCCCCAAAAGACATCTCCGCTGTGTCTGCTTCCCTCATTTTCTCTCATGTCCACTCTCATAATTTAAGCCACCATTATCTGTTCCTGGACCACTGAACTTGTTACCTCTCCATGACTACGACCACCCACACGGGGCGGCAGGGTGATCTTCATCAGTGTAACTCAGGTCGTTTACTTTCCCTGTGTCAGAGTCTTCCATGGGATCCCTGCTATGTTTGGCATGAAATCTAAACTCCTTAGTATGGTCTATCAGGTCCTTCAAAATCATTTCACCATCTTCCCATGAGACATCTGTAACTTCTAATCAGAGAGCCTAATTATCACAGTGTATCTAAGACATAACCTATGATTCTTGCCTAAACTTCAGAACCTTTGAATAAGGCTCAACCTTGAATCGAGAACTGGGGACTCAGGATGAGAACCACAGTACTGTTATGCAGGAACATCTTAAAGAATGGTTTTATATTTCTTTGTATTTCAAAGTTGATCCCTGCATGGACCCACTACTGCCACAAAGAGACCAACTTCGGAGGCTATGGACTTGCTGCCAGGCTGAGGCTATGCTGTGTATTAGAAGGAAGGATTAACCATCGTGTTCTTGACCCTAAAGCCTATCTTGCAAACTCTCTTGACACCGAAATTGCTAACTATTATGATCATACAACAGTATTTGCTAGGATTCAGTCAGTGGGTGGTACATGAAACTGTCTTCCTTTCACTAACTTGCCAAATCTCTGACTTTTTGTCCCTGTATTGATATCCTATAGCTACTATGACAAATAACCACAAACTGGATGGCTTAAAACAACAGGTATTTATTCTCTCATGGTTTCAGAGGGCAGAAGCCCAAAGTCAATTTCCCTGGACCAAAATCAGGGTGCCAGCTGGGCTGTGCTCCCCCAGGGGCTCCAGGGAAGAATCCCTTCCTGCATCTTGCAGCTTCTGGTGGGCGCCACCATCCGCGGTCTGTGGCTGCATCACTTGAGTCTCTGCCTCTGTAGCCCCCGGCCTCATCCTCTTCTGTGCATCTGATTTCATCCTGCCTCTCGCTTAAAATGACACTTATGGTAGAGCATTTAAGGCCCACCCAAATAATCCAGAATAATCCCCCATCTCGAGATCCTTATTTAACCACATCTGTGAAATCACTGCCATAGAAAGTAACATTCACAGGTTTTAGGGATTGGAACATGGACATTTTGGAGGAGACCATTATTCAGATGACCGCACAGGCCCCATGACCTGGTCTCCAACCTGCCACTGTCATGTGTCCACCCCAAAATGGGAGACTGAAATTGGGGGTTCTTCCCCGGGCTGCTTAGGAGAGGTGGGCCTTGTTTACCAGGTGGAGCCCATCTGGCTTGTCCTGAACCCCAGAACACACTGAAGTTTTCCAGTGAGGATGGGATTTGATTTTCTCTCTCTGAGGGTCTTAATCTAGTTTTGAAGAGAGGTGAAAATCTGCAGAAGTTTATCGCCTTGCATACATCTCTACCTTCCAAAAAGACCCAACTTTACTGCCATACTACTTCTAAAGTGAAGTGGCATACCAAAAATAACAATAGAAAAAAATAAATCCTAAGAGCTAGAAGGATATTTGGGAGAGAAAAAAACTCTGTGTGTGTGTGTGTGTGTGTGTGTGTGTGTGTGATCAAAAAGCATTTGGATGCAAGAGTGGTCTAGTACTCTCTTAGTTACTTACCGTCTTTGAGACCTGACTTAATTTCTCTGATACCAATTTTTAAATTATCTAAGTGTGGATAACAACATTTCCCAATAGGTTTGTCGTAAGAATTAAATATGATACATACACACACACACACACACACTAGCATGCAGTAGTGACCCAGTATACATTCATTATTGAAGCTGAGCCCTTTCAGTTTTATGATCCAGAAAATAGTTTTAATTATGCCAACCCAAATGAGAGAAATTAAATATACTCAATGAATATTTAGCCATGCTATAACCATCATAATATAACTGGACCCGATAATTCCCCAGCGAGAGGTACATACAGATCCTTTGTGTTTTCTTTTCAACATCTGTAGGCTGAAAATGCCCTTTTCTCCTTATTCTCCCTCCACTTTCCTCAGTAAGTTAATAAATTACCTTATCAAATATTAATTATATACAGATTCAATTGCCAGATTTGCATTACAGTTGCTTTAAACAAAGCTATCTGAGGGAAGGTCTTGTGAAGTTGTGGTAATAAACTGTCCCACATACAGTCACAGAAGGTCACATGTGACAAATGCTCTTTTCTGCAGAGAATTTCCCAGGAACTCTCCTCCCATTTTCTGCATCAAGTAAGCTTATAGGGGCTCCTATTCACCCGTGTGTCCCCAGTGCCTGGTGCTGTGCTTGGCACTTAGTGATTGTCAACAAATATCTGTTGACTTGAACTGAAGTAATGTAGCATATGAAGAAGCCTGTTTTGTTGCTCCTTGTTATGGACTGAATATCTGTGTCCCTCTAATTCATATGTTGAAGCCTTTACCCCCAGTGTGATGGTATTTGCACATCGGGTCTTTGGGAGGTGATGAGGGTTAGACGAAATCCTGAGCTGGAACTCCTATAATGGGACGATTGTCCTTATACAAAGAGACGCCAGCGATCTGGCTCTTGAATACTCTCTTGCTGTGCCTCTTGCTGCACACAGAAGTTACGTGAGCACAAACTGAACTGCCTGCAATCCCGAGAATAGGCCTTGGAATAAACCTCCCTTGCCAGCACCTTAATCTTGAACTTCTCAGCCCCTAGAACTGTAAGAAACAGAAGCCTGTTATTGAAACCACCTAGTCTGTGCTATTTTGTTATGGCAGCCCAAGCTGACAAGAGAACCCTGTTTTGTGGGCTGCACTCCATGGAGGGGTGGGGAGAGGGACTGCCTTGCAGAAGACCTGGCTGGAGTCCCGGCTGCGCCTCCACTGACCATGACTTTGCACAGGTCTCTATGGCCCTACTTCTTCTTTTTTAAAATGGGGAAAATAAGAACAGTGCAATGTTACATGTCTTTTCAATGCTTTCTTCTGTGTTTTGCTGGGTAAACTTCACAGTCACACACAGGCTAGGGCAGGATCTATTCTCTGACTTGCCTGTGAGGAAACTGAAGCTCACAGGTGTTCATTGACATTCCCAACATGACCCCCATAGTAAATATAGAGAGCCAGAGTCATTTGACTGTGAATTCCATAAGCTTTTCACCCATGCTGTGTGGAGATACCTGGTAATCTGTCAAGCATTTTGCGAATACAGTCATCCTTTGGTATCCAAAGGGGATTGCTTCCAGGACCCCCTGTGGATACCAAAATCCGATGACGCCTAATCCCTTATATAAAATGACACTTACATATAACCTACGCACAACCCATTCATGTACTTTAATCTCTAGATTACTTATACCTAACACAATGCAAATGCCATTAATATATAAAAATAATTATGCGGCATTGTTCTTAAAATTTGTATTGCTGTATTGTTTTATTGATTTATTTATAATAATTTTGATCTGTAATTGGATGAATCAATGGATGCAGAATGCAAGGATACGGAGGGCCGAATGTCAGGATTTAATGGGTGACTGCAGAGGTAAGGCTGTCTACAGTGAATTCATCCTGCTTTTCCAGAGGTCCTCAGATTTCCAACCATAGTTACAATGTATGATCAGCGAATCTTCCTTTCTGTCATGAATTGAGAAAATGTCATGGTTATCTCTGTTTCTTTGTTCCTGGGGAAATGGGTAAGTTGCATGCTAGAAGCATCCCTTCTTGGTCTATTGTATTCTCTACACTGCAATGTTTAAAACCCGTCTGAGTACCGAAAGACTCTTGTTTTCACCAACACTGAAAAATCATTTATTTGCATTGGAAGACCCTGAATAGACATGAGTAAATGTCAGTTGATATTTTATGGTTTGGGGATTAGTTAGCTCTTCGTCTTTAAAAAAATTTTTTTTATTTGTGCTATTGTTTAAATCATGAAGTTATGATTTTAAATGTCCACGGAAAGACCCTGAATAATTCATTTACTTACCTTAGTGAAAAAGAAAAATCCCTCCCTGTATGCCTAGCAATAGGGATAAAATTCCTCTTGGTCCCTTTCTGTAGCTTTGAGGTTAAAATTACGGGTGTTATTATGAACTCTAAATAAGAATTTGTGAAATAAATATTTTAAAGGTGCCCATTTCTGGGAGGCAGGCACCCATATTTCTGTGTATGCAGCCATGTAGACAGCTAGCTCTTTAGGCATAATGGTTTAGTTGCATGTGGGTGATTATTTTCATTTCCACTTATTACTGCGTGCTAGACTCCCTGTGTATGAGTACAGATTGCCCTTTCTTGCACTGTATTTAGAAATCTCTGTATTACCCTTGGGCATTTGTTCATTAATAGGGGGTGGGGAAAGGAAAAGCTTGTAATAATGGGCTTTACATATTAAACTATGTGCATCCACATTCAGGCCAAATGGAAAATCTGGTTTGTATGACTGCCCTCTGCTGGCTGCAGGCCTTTGCTGCAGTGGCGGGATGTGCGTCCCTGGGTGGAGCCGTGCAGATGCTGGCATCATTCTGCGTTCCATCCAAGTGCATCAGAAACAGCCTAAGATTCCACCTACTGCCCATGTTGACGATGGAAGATTCTTGTGAGGACCAAGGAGACATTTTCATTTTAGTATAAGTATAATAGAAGTATAGACACAAAATAATCCTGGCCAACATAGGGTGATGTTTGAATGAATAAATTCAAATTTCTCCAAGGGCCACACTCTTACTCATCTTTCGACGGCAGCAGGGGAACATTTAGTGGCTCCCATATGTGATGTTCAGACCCCTTGTGGAATGCAAGATGATTTTATAGTGTATCCAGGTGAATCTTTTAAATCTCAATGATTTATAATATGTATTAGGAAAACTGCAGTGAGTGTTTGAAGCCCACAATTTCATGAAGGTGATGGCTGAGGTGAAGAGCAGGAAATGGTCCTACAGGCACAGCTGCATTCCTTGCAGGGATGCCTCTTCGAGAGTGTGTGGATGGAGAAAAACCTCAAGGAGGTCCCTGATAACTAGGGCAGCAGGGGCTCTGTACTTGCTTAGTTATGACCTTGGGTTGTTGACCTCTAAGCCTGGGTTTTCTTTTTGTTAAACAGGATAATAGTGGCTACTTCTTAGGCAGTTATAAGGATGATATAGTGTATATGTAAAGTTTCTGTCACAGCACAGGGGCCTGGTCAAGGCCAGATTCTTCCTTTTCAGCTCCCCACCCCCCAGGACCCTTCTCAGAGCCCGCCCCACTCCATGTTCACATCATGCTTGCCTTGCAACTCATTTCATCTGACCCTTTATGAGAGTTTCCACATTTCTTCTCGCCCTGGATGCTGAGTGGGACCCTCCCTTGCTTTGCATCTTTGGCAATATTCCACGAGTACTTCACACCAGGCAGGCACTACGTGAATGTCAGGTGAATTAAACCCAAGTGCAAAATAATTGTAAGCAGCATTTTCCCATCCTCCAACACATTCGAAGAATTTCACCTATCAGATTAGGACAGGGCCTATACGTTTTTCCTCTCCCCACCTCCCAACCCATTCCTGTGGTCTGATAACAGCAACAGCATTGAGTTCCCGCCCATTGGCTGCAGGCAGGGAGGAAAAAAGGCCCCAGTGCCTACTGCCTGCCTTCCTGCCTGCGTTAATATCACTTCTTATCCTACCAACTAATATATAGGGGTGTGTGCGCGTGCACAAATATATATATATACACACACACACACACACACACACACAGACACATATATATATATATATATATTTTCGTGGAAAAGAAAGGGATGGCAGCAGAAACATTTTAAACACAGCATTTCAGCTAGGATAGGGTCTATTTTAAGGACAACAAAAGGGCCTTTGTTGTTCTGGCAGGTAGATGGATAAGCCTGGCCCTGGTTCAGCCTCTATAAAGCGGCTCCTCCGGAATGATAGGATCAGGAGGGGGAGGGGGCGCAGGGGCCCTTTCATTTCTCGGCACCAAGAGTGAAGCAGGGTTTGCTGTTTCCTCCAGGGGCAGTGCGTTTGCCTTTCAAATTCCCGTCGATTGTGTTGCAGCCCCGCGTGGTCCTGAGCTCCCCGGCCTGCTCCTGCACAGCCGTAGGACGCCCGCTTGCATTTCCGCCACCGAGGCGATGTTCATTTAAGGCTTCCAGAGATCAGAGCTTTCATGTTTGCCACGAAAGCCAGAGAGCCGGGAGCACCTTGGGAGCGGAGATGAAAGGCCATTTGTGTTTGTGCATGTGTATTTAGTGCTTAAAGGGCAGGAAAAAGAAAGAAAATAGATGGTCCCGCTTTGCACTTACTTCAAAATGTGCCTTACTCCCTCTGGTGGGACCATTTAACTCCAGCGCGCCGCCCCTCCCCCGCGCTCACCGCCCCCATCCGCCACCCTCCCCCACCCCCGGCCCACGTGACGGCTGTTCAGGCCCCTCGGAGCCTTCTTGCGGTTTCCAAGGCAGCTGGCAGGGCGAGCCTGCCCATTGGCTGCTAAAGGGGAGGAAGAAAAGGCCCTCGTGTCCCAGGTCTCATGCCCCACGCCCCGGCCCCGTGCGGGCAGAGACCTGGTCACAGTCACAGTGCCTGCAGGGCGGGCCGGGCACAGGGACCGCCCCTCGCACCGCACGCCCCACCCAGCCGCCCACATCGGGCCAGGGGCAGTGTCATCAGCTTCTCCCTGGAGTGTGATGCGGGTGAAGGACAAAAGCAAGGCGCGTAAGGGAAAGTGGACCACCTTTTCCTTCACCCTGAATACCTCCCAGCTCTGTTTTCTTTGTAGTGTTTGGATTTGAAATCCGGCCCTGTGACCCTTTCCTCTCATAGACACTGCACTTGAGGCCTGAGCCTGAGTTTAGCTGTCAGATTCCATTTACCTTGGCCATGCCCCGTGGCTCCAAAGCTGCGGGGACAGTACTCCATTGCGACGGTCTACAGCCGATCCTGATTGCTTTGAAAATCACCTTCCTCTTGCTAGGTTCTCACCATGTGGCCTCAGAGCTGCAGGTGACTGTTGTCCTGACCCCATGGCCTAGTGAACCGATGACCCCAGCGCCTGATCTTGCACTTGGCCAGACAGGTGTCGAGAAGCCTCAGAGTGGAACTGCAGCCACCTGCCTCGGACTCCCTTTGGCTGGAGACTTGGGGTCCCTGCTGATGAGTGAGAATCAGCCACACCCAGAGCCTCCAATCCCCAGAGCTAGGACACCCACTGGAATTTGGCTGTGGGTGGTCACCTGCCCCACCCCTCAACAGAGGACCAGTCAGCAGACTTGTGGGTATGGAAAGAACTTTCACAAACATTCTCTCCTCTGCTTCTCGTAGGGAGCCTGTGAGGCTGCCACTCTAATCCCTGCCTTCCAGGAGAAGAAGCTGGTAGCTAGAGACCACAGGATATGTACATGGGGGAGCCTGGGATGCACTCTCCGGCTCCCTGCTTCCAAGCTCTGTACCTGCTCATATCCAAGCTCTGTGCATGCTTATTCCATTCTGTCACTGGGCCAGGTAGATTCCCTCTGGACATGTCACACCCTCACTGATTTATAAATAGGGAATGGGCTCTGGGAGGAAGATCGCTCCTCCCTTTCTCCTCATTTCTGATCTTGCCAATATTACATTAAAAGAATGTGTCACTAGTGTTTAATTTGTCAAGATCAGGGGCGAATGGTTGAGGATTTTTTGTGGTTCCTTCTGGTGGCAGAAACACATTTGCAAACACAAAATCTTTTAATAAAATAGCAAGATTTAGTAGGAAAGAAAAATAGTGTGAGAAAAAAAAGAAAGACCGGGTTTGAGGGTTATTATTCTGCCAGAGACACTTGGTTGACTTAAACACTAATATATTATTTTCACACATAGTCACACAAGGGGTGCTGCGTGGTTTCAGGAATCCACAGAGCTTAACACCCAAGCACTTGTGATAGAAAAAAAAAATTTTTAATCCTTTTTTTTTTTTAACATTTTCATTTCTGTTTGGCTTCTTTACAGAGTCATCAGTGAAAATTGCTATATGGTTATTTTTCCCTCTTGTGTTACAGACCAAACTCAACATCTAATGTAGAGTGGAGTAAGTGAGGGGAAGAGACAATATTGGGGAAATGGTGATATTACGCTCTTGTTTAAATGAGTAGCCATTACGGGGATTCAGCTTTTTGTTGCTCTATGTAGCCTTTTGATGTAGGTCCCAGAGTTGTAACTTACATAACTACAAGTCTGTATTTATTCCTACATTAGAGATAGGTTATTTTTACCATTGTGTGTGTGTGTGTGTGTGTGTGTGTGTGTGTGTGTATACAGACTTGCTTGAAATCAGTGAATTTCTAGGCCAGGTTTAAGCAATTGAAGGACCTTTATAAGCAGTTGTCTAGACCCAACGTTTGCTGCAGACACAGTCTGAAGCAAAATGGGAATTAACATCTTTGTAAAGACAGTCATAGAAATTCTAATCCAGTGAATCGTTTCCTTTCTCTGGTAGCAGGGCTGAGTCCTACCTGGCTGCAAGGCTGCCATTCACCCACTTAGCCCAGAAATCAACAGTAGAGACCACCAGAGATAAGACCAGCTAATCCATGCCTTGTAATGGGACAGGTTTCACAATGCACATCACCTATCTGCAAAGGCAAACTCACAAACCCCTCGTGAGGCATGTGCACAGTCAAATGGGGTCACTACTGTTGCTGAGCCTGTGTCACGTTTAAGATGTGTCCAAAAAGACTGTGTGCTGCTAAGCCACAGAGAGCAGCGTTAAGTCCGAGACACATCGATCCATGTTCAAGCAGATTCCCCTCTGCCTCTGGAAGTTGGTGAATTTTTCTGATCATGATGTTGAATATTGTTACATTTTCTTTGAGAGTATCCTCCAGTGAATGATTTTTCATCTTGAACCTTATACTCCCCCCTCTCGGTAGCTGCTGCGTCCCTGGTCCTCCTCAGCCATGCCGGGGCTCACTGCAGCCTCCTCTGCTCAACTCGCCCGGGTGCAGTCATCTACAAGAAAACGTTATTAAAGCGTTATTAGTATGCAGCAAGGTGGCTTCTTGCTGCTAAATCAGTTTGTAAAGTGGTCCTCACCAATGCACACGTTCTTTGTTATGACAGCAGGGCTTCCTGTTTCTGATGCAAGACTAATATGATCTGGAAATAGGGAGGTGAACTAGGTGGCCCAGGAAAGCAGGGGTTAGGGGAGTCGACAGAAGATACGAGAAATGAACCTAAGGGATGATCAAAGAGCAGCAGAAGAAAAAAATATCCTTCGGTGGGAGAAAAAGTCAAATAAAGATGAGTGAGGAATAAGGCAGGAGTAGGAAAGAAAACTGTGAACCATTGTGCACATGGTGTGTGGAAGAGGAACCTAGAAAAGTAGCCCCCCAAGAAAGAAATACTAGCAGAAGGTGAACGGTGGTCAAGAATCATTGTGTTCTTTATGTTGAATGAAATAAGGCAGGCACAGAAAGACAAATAGCGCATGATCTCACTTATATGTGAAATCTAAAGAAATTGAAATCCTAAAGCCAGAGGCCAGGGTGGAGTGGGGAAGGGAGGGTGAGTTGTTGATCAAAGGGTGCAGAGTTTCAGATCCACAGGAGGAATAGGGTTTGAGATCTATTGCACAGCAGGGTGACTGTAGTCAATAATGTAGTATATATTTCAGAATAACTAAGCACATTTAAAATGTCTCACCATAAAAAATGATAAGGTAAGTGAGGGGTTGGATGTGTTAACCTGCTTGATGTGATTATTCTACATTGTATACATATATTAAAACATCACATTAGCCCATAAAGGTATACAGTTATGACTTGTCAATCAAAAATAATATAAAATTTAAAGAAGAATTATATAGAAGGAAAAGCTATTTTAGGATTGAGAAAATACTGTGAAGAAGTCACACAGACACGCACTCTCCAAGAAGTGCCTCCTGTGTCCTGAAAGTCCCTTTAATGGGCTTTTGTGGTGCTTTGGTGATTCATATAACCTCAAACAAATAATTTCCTAACCTGTAAAATCGAGCTAGCAGCCCTTGCCCTGCTCACTCTCACTGGGGGTTTTGTGAGGCTCCAGGGAGCTGATGTGCGGTCAAAGCGTTGTCATCCAGGAAATGCTCCACAAGTGTAAGTAAGGTTTTGGCAGAATTGGGTTGTGGGGAGCAAGTGCCAGGTGTTTCCAGTCCTTGCCAAACTGCATTTTCTACCTGATGAAAGATCTGGCATTTTATTCTTTCCCATTTTTTAATTCACTGAGGTTATTCCCTTATTCTTATGAACTGAGATAACTTGATTCCAGAGATAAGTTGAGAGATAAGTTGACAGATGCAAATTTTCATTGATCTCCTCTCTGGCCCCTGCCCTTCCCAGCCCCTTGGCTTCCGAATGAAAACTGTAAGTCAGGGACACCGACCGGGGGATGGTGTTGGACTTGTGGTTTGTAAAACTCATTACCATATCTTTCTTTGAGTGTGGAGACAGCCCCTTCTGTAACTTTTCTAGCTAAATAACTTTTCTTGAGAAGGCAACTCATTTTTGAAATTCGATTTGACTTTGTTTCATGGATGTCTTTTTTTTTTTTTTTAAAGACGGGGTTTCACCATGTTGGTCAGGCTGGTCTTGAACTCCCGACCTCAGGTGATTCGCCCTCCTTGGCCTCCAAAGTGCTTGGATTACAGGCGTGAGCAACTATGCCCGGCCTCATGGATTTCTATAACGTCTGATTCAGGTCCATATTGGCTACTTTTGCAATGGATCTCTTTAGATGTCAACATATACAACACAAGTAAACTGAATTCAGTGTCTGTCCTGTTCTTTGTGGTCAGGATTTTTGTGTTTGTTTCATTCTTTGTAAAGCAAGGGGTTTCAATACAGGTTGTCTGATGACTCATGAAAGGGAACATAGGGACCCTGTGTAGACGTCTACGCTGGTCTCAGGTCCTGACCCACGCAGGCCTCTGCTCGCCCTCTCCGTGAGGTCTTCAGGGATCCTCAAGGCAACCACAGTGGCTGGCTTAGATGTGTCTATGACGATAGAGCTATCAGCACTGCCATTTCCTGGCCTGTGTGTTGTGAGAATATGAGCAGTCAATAATGCTGTCACAGCTGGGACAGAGACAGCACAGGGGAACAGGCGGCCACGCAACACCACGGGGCCACAGCCGCCCATTCCCAGCAGAGCTTGGTGCCGTTCTCAGGTCTCCCAAGCTGACCCCAGGTGTCCGTGCTTTTATGGGTCAATACCACCAGGGTGTTGAGCTAGATTTTGACAATCAAAAAAAATGTATCCCAACTCCACACATGGTGGCAAGCCTATGAGCCATCAAATTAGGAATTATCTATCTATGTACCTGAGACAATGTCTCACTGTGTCAGCCAGGCTGGAGTGCAGTGGCACCATCTCGGCTCACTGCAACCTCCCCCTCCTGGGTTCGAGGGATTCTCATGCCTCAGCCTCCTGAGTAGCTGGGATTACAGGCATGTTCCATCACGCCCAGCTGATTTTTGTATTTTTGGTAGAGACAGAGTTTCATCTTGTTGGCCAGGCTGGCCTCGAATTCCTGGCCTCAAGTGATCCACCTGCCTCAGCCTCCCACAGTGCTGGGATTACAGGCGTGAGCCACCGCGCCCCTCCAGATTGGAAGTTATTATACCCACTTTCTAGAGTTGTGAGGGTGGCATGTTTCGATTCAGTTCAAAAGGTATTTACCAAGTACCTCTGTATTAGAGGGATGGGACGTGGAAACAACCGATAGACAGAATTAAAACCTACAAAGGTGTCAGCAAAGAGCGTCTCACATCAGCTTCTCTGTTCACTTGATCCCCACTTGTCTTCACAGAAAGAACAGTTCT
The DNA here is from genome assembly GCA_963573385.1 of Cacajao melanocephalus. Classification (NCBI taxonomy): domain Eukaryota; kingdom Metazoa; phylum Chordata; class Mammalia; order Primates; family Pitheciidae; genus Cacajao; species Cacajao melanocephalus. Next base: position 65,688 of record CAUYLG010047847.1, on the reverse strand, counting down.
TGTGTGGTAATCAAAATGCTATTTCCTTGAGAAAAAAAGATGGCCCTGATAAGAAAGCCAGCAGGTACGCTGATGTGGAAGCAGGCTCCAACATGCAGTAAGATTTCCAACTGATCAGATCCTTAATTTAGATGCCAAGGGAGAGAGTGACTGTAGGCTCTGTGGATTCCAGAGCCCCACCCAGACCTACTGAGTTAGGGTCCTTCGGGGTGGGGCCAGGAAATGTGAAATGTTTAAAACTCCTGTATTAGGCTGTTCTTACATTGCCATAAATACCTGAGACTGAGTAATAAAGAAAAGAGGTTTAACTGGCTCATGGTTATGCAGGCTTTGCAGAAAGCATGGTGCTGGCATCTGCTTGGCTTCTAGGAAGGCCTCAGGAAGCTTCTAATTGTGGAGGAAGGCGAAGGGAGAACAAGCACATCACATGGTGAAAGCAGGAGCAAGGGAGACAGAGTTGGTGGGAGGTGTCACACATTTTTGAATGACCAGATATCGTGTGCACTTAGAGTGAGAGCTGACTTATCACCAAAGAACGGCCCAAGCCTTTCATGAAGGATCTACCTTCATGATCTAAATACCTTCCACTAGGCCCCACCTCCAGCATCGGAGATTACATTTCAAAATGAGAGGTGGGCAGGGACATATATTTAAACCATATCAACTCTCTAAGTGATTTGCATACAGAGCTAGGCTTGGACATCTCAAGGTAGTAGACTAGGACTTAGTCTTGGGCATCAGACAGACTTAGGTACCTGTTTGAGACTTCTCAGCCTGTTTCCTAATCTGTAAAATGGATCTAATCATATGAACCTCAGAGGTTGATGGTGTGACATAAGTGAGATGACATGTGCCAAGCTCCTGAGTTGCAGTGTTCTATCTGCAGCCCTATCCCCAGTGGGCGTGAATGGGTAGATGACTTGCCCAAGAGATGTGAACATGAGACAGTCAGCTGTTGATGAGGAAGGCATGGCTCTGGACAGTGCCAGCTAAGATACATCTAGAAGTCTGTTTTCTATCAATTCATTTCCTCCCCAGACATAGCTATGCCTCTTGTGTGGTAGGATCTTAGCTCAAGCTTAGATGTTTGAGGGAAGCTTAACCATGAGGTTCTCATCTAGGAGCGTTTTCCCACAGTCATCTAAGCTGTGTGTGTCAGCTGGATTGAAGGAGTTAAAAATGTCTGCTTAGTAATCAGCTGTGCAAAAGCAACACTTTTCATTCTTAAGTTCCATTCTCCAGTGTGTTAAGATTTTTCAGCTCTTCTGTTTCCATGGGTCTTGTAGGCATGGCCCTGCACAGCAGTTCTCAGACTTTTTGGCCTCAGGACCTCTTTACACAAAAAAATTACTGAGGACCCCAACAAACTTTTGTTCGATATTTACCAGATTAAAAATTAAAACAGAAATTTTGAAAACCCAAGCACACATTCATTCCATCAGCCATCAGAGTGACGGTGTCATCACACTCCATGTAGCTTCCCAAAACACTTCACCTGCACTCATGAGACAATAAGAGTGAACAGGGAGATAGATCTTAGCGTGATGATAAGAATAATTTTGACCTTGTGGATCCTGGAAAAGATTCTGGAGGCGCCCAGGGGCCTCTGAGCCACACTGAAATGCTGATCTTGATTACCCAGGTTACCCCACCCTGTTCGTCTGCCCTACAGAGAAGTACAGAAATCAAAGCTGAGGCAGTTGTATCACTGAGAAGCACAGCTGGGGCAGGGACTTAGGGAAGGCCCCCGAGTCCCGCTCAGTTCCCTGGTCTTATAGACCAGAGAGGTGAAGCAATGCTCCCAAGCTCACACAGCCCATTTGATAACCCAGAGCTGCTACCCACTAGGCTTGCCCCTGCATCTCAATTGAGTGGCTTAAGGAACAGGCTCAAGTGAAAGACAGCTTGTTTCCAATCCCAGCCACGCCACTGTGCAACTCTGGGCAAGCATCTTAACTTCTCTGGCCTGAACTTTCTCATACATAAAATGTGGATAATAAAAAATAGCTGCTTCATAGGCTTGCTGGGAAAATTAAATGCGATAATTTGTGGAAAGGAACTGGCATCTTGCATAAGCATTACACACACACACACACACACACACACACACATATTTTAGCTTCTCAACTAATTCTTAGAAGGATACATTTGTAATATTTTAGCAATTACTACTTTTAGAAATCACGACCAGCTTTTCTCCATCTCTTGGTCTCAATTGTTTCTTTTCCCAACTTGCTCAGCAGCATGGCAGGGCGAAGGGATTCCGTCTCTATCTGCCTTCCCATTAGACTGAAGGCAGAGCTAAGATCGGATGTAATTAGTTTACATGTCAGACCCAACAATCCATGCTGTATGTCATGCGGGAGTGATCCGTGTTTTCGAGGTGGAATTAAACCTCATAATGAAACAGCGAATAGTATTATTACAGTTGAATAACCTGCAGCATGATGTATGATGATTAGAATTTGTTTCTGGCATATGGTTTTCTTTTTCTTCCCCCCTCCATCCCTCCCCCACAAAGTGGAATGTCAGCTTTTGTAGCACTATCCATTTGCAAACTACGTTCCCAAACCACTCTTTGTCTCCTAATCAGTTGATGGGAGAGCTTAGTGAGGGCAGGTAACCCAGTTCTCCTTATTCAACAAATGTAAACGTAGCACTTTTCATCTGTAAAGGCAGTGGGAGGTGGGGGTCCCTAGTGACCTGCGCACACAAATCAATAGATTCCTGCTGGAAAAATTTTAATATTGTTAAAACATCATATATAAATTTGAAGACTTCACATGCAAACAGCAACAAAACAAAAATATAACAAAAGACAGATTTTAAAATAATTTCTTGTAAATAACTAGTTTTATCTACCCAGCCAAATAGAATAATATAGCCCACTCTGTGGGCTCTTCTACCTCAAATCCTATTCAGACATATGTGGGTATCAGTAATGAATGAATCAATTGATTCATCCTCAGTCTTGCTGAGTGTCTCTCTGGGAGATACCACTTGTGGCTCTTGTTTATCCAAAGATCATTTTGAAGATAGAACAGTCTATCTTTCCAGATAGCAGCATCTTGCCTAGAACTGACATATGATCCATATCTCTGAGCCACAGGACTGGAGCTTCTCCCTTTTGCTAAGGAAGTTGCATGTATCACCCAAAAGATACTGGCTTCGGGCTGAGAAGATCTGGATTCTCATGTTGTCACTTGTACTAACAGCAGTGTGATCAAGGCAAGTGCCTTGATATCTCTGGTCTTCCTTCACCCCATCTGTACAGTGATCTCTCAGCAGCTGTCTACCTCTAATGGTGTTCTGTAGAGTGATGGCTGATACCCTCCACCTTCAGGCATTCAAAGCCAGCCATTTCCAATTGTCTTGAGGGAAGGAGTATCTTGCATTGAATGAGGATCATTAAGGGTATGAGTCTGAGTGACTCCAGAGCTTGATCTCAGCTTTGCATGTCAGGGATAGCTCAGTTCACCAACACATTCACCATTACTGTATGAGGTGATATACAAGACCTCAGATTCACTCTGGGCCTGGGAAGCACTGCAGTGGACATATTTATTCTTCCTTAGTGTGTCAGTTATCTATTGCAGCATAACGTATTACCCCAATCATGGTGGTTTAAGACAAAAATACTTATTCTCATGATTCTATGGGTTGGCTGCATTGTTCTGATGATTTTGCCTGGACTCATTCATGGGACAGCATTTGGTTGGTGAGTCACCTGGAGGGTGGGCTCGGTTGGGATGATCGGGCTGTCTGGACCTCTCTCTCTCTTTCTGGACTTCTCTCTCTCTCTTTCCATGACTTTTCCCCATCAGGGTTAGCCTGGCGTGGGTTGGCTCTAGAGATGGTGACATAATGCTGAGCCCCAGTTCCAAGTGCTTATCAAGCGTCTGCTTCCTCTGCTGATGTTCCTTGGCTAACACAAGTCACATGTTCAAGCCAAAGGTTAATGTGGGGATGGGGACTGCCCCTCTTAATGTAGACACCAGGAGGTATGATTTGTTGAGGCTGTCACTGTAATGGTCTTCCCACCTTAGCCTCAGTTTCCATGGCGGGTAGATGGGACTAGGTTACTAAGTGTGCATGGAGGGCCAGCCTGTTGAGATGTTTTCCACGTCACATCCATTTCGATATGAGTATGTGATCATAGGATTCACATTCCTCATGCATGAAGTTTTGGGTCAAGTGATCCAAGGGCCCCCCATTATCACCCCCTAACATCAACACACACATGCACAAACACTCATTTCATCTCCTACACAACGTAAAAATCAAATATGATTGGAAGAATCTTCAGAATGATAGAGGACTATATGAATGTGATGTATTATTACAAATAATTATGAAGAATTCTAATATATTTTCAAAAAGCTTATGAGATGCTAAACATCTCTATTACATATTCCACATATAAAAATAGTTATGAGAAGCGCCTTATTCAGGATCCATTTCTTTTCTGGTGTTTCAAGCTCACTCTAAAAAGTTTTGGCCAATCAGGTTGTGCTAAAGGCACTAGGAAAAGTGTAAACGGTCCAGTCTACCTTTTGGTTGTAGCCTTTGTTCAAAATGGAGGCATTTCAGCTCACTCAAGCGTTTATTTAGTCTAACCACTTGGCAACCTGCTCTAACCACTTGGAAGCCTACAGCCTACATACAGAATCATAATTCAGCCATCCACTCCTCCTTTCTTAATGGTTTTGTTTATTTGCTTGGTTCGTTGTGTTGTGTTTGTGTGTGTGTGTATGTGAGGGCAGCTTGTGCAGTGTCCTCTTGTTCAGTGTTCCAAGTAACAAAGCTCCGTAAGGACACCAGGCCATCCCTCGCCCTCTTTCCTCTTATATGTGGGCAGAGGCTAAGTGACTTGGGGTCCTGGCCTCAATAAATGCAGTCTTATCCTCAGCCATTCCTTTGTTTATTCCCTGAACCTAGTCCTGAAAAGATGGGACTAAAGCTTCAGAATCAGCTCTCACCTCCGTGTGGATGACTTTGCATTCAGAATTCACTTCATAGTCCTGCCCATGGCTTATAAGGTCCTCCCTAATATGGCTGCTGGCTCCCCATTCTCCTAAGTGGGAGCACCCTCCCCCACTCTGGGGACTGTTCATCGCATCATGCATCCACTGCACCCCAGCTTTCATGAATCACATGCTGATATGGAAATAAACGAAGGCCACCAAATGGAAACAAGGAAAGGCTCTTGAATCAGAGCTTGCTGCAACCAGAGAGCTGGCCACTAGCACTTGGATTCAGCAGAGCCTCAAGGGCAGGTAAAAGAGAGAGAAAGCTCCAGAGCGGAAAAGAGGGAAAGCTCTAAGTATGTCCTGATTGGAGGCTGTTGGCCTGGGGAAGTTGCAGGTGGGCTAACAAGATATGGGGAATCTTGCGTAATAGGTTAGGGGTACACATGTGGCTTTCTTGAGTTATTCCTAGAATTGGAAGCCAGGACAAAAATTAGGGAAACTGTCAGGGAAATTAATCAAGTCCTGGCCATTTGGGGGTGATTGGCTTCCTGGGCTGGTTGCTGCAGGTTGTCAAGGGTCTTTTTTAATATAGTCAGACTAGTGCCCATGTGTATGTTCAGCCTCTCACCATTCCCTCAGCCGAAGGTGCTGCTGTTTCTCATTCCCTGTCTTCATAGACCCTCTTTCCACACTCCATCGTTCTGGCTGACGCGCCCTCTGATGCGTTTTCACAGCACCTGTGCTTTGATCACAACACACATCTCCTTTATTTTAGTCATTACTGGTTCGTTTTCCCTTTTGGTGCAAACACTCCTTGAGGGCAGGGGTTCTGTCTTGTTCATCACTGTATCTTCCCCAGTCCCTTGGACTATGCCTGCTTCCAGTCAGCTTGTAGTCAATGTTGTATAAACAAATGGTTGATGAATACCAAATGCATTCTGATAAATCTCCCTCTTTCCACCCTCTGGTCTGCATTTCTCCCTGCCTTATGGATATCTGCAACTGGATATCCCACTTGCATCTCAAAATTAGCATTGTCTAGAACCAAACTTCCCATCTTTCTCCCAAGGCATTCCTCCTTGCAATGCCCCCATTTTTAAAGTCTCACCATGTCCACAAACACCTACCTTGTCCCTGCAGCTATCGGTGGGTCTCTGTCATCTTTATCTCTTCCATTTCTGTCCATTCCTTTTTATTCTCACCTCAGCCCTTGTTCTGGCTTGGACTCTGACCTCAGCCTGCCATCTGTCACTGAGTTCCAGTCTCAGTCACCCTCTATGCCATCCCAAAGTTCCACTTTGCTTATGCTTCTGTCTTGTAGAAAACCCTTCCGCGGCCTCACGTGTCTCAGCCTAGCATTCAGAGTTCTCAGCCGTGTACTAGGAAATAATTTTGTCCACAGTGCTCATTACTCCTTGCCAGGCACTTGACTTTTCCATCCAGCTGCCCTAGTTATCATTTCTAGGACGTGCCTTTTCCTCACCTCTTTTCTGCTGCCTTTTACCACCTCCACAGCCTAAACAATGACTGAAAATTCTCTCGTCACTAGGGGCAGTTATATATACTATGCTGTACTGTAGTAATCGATGCAGGTATTTTCTTTCTCTTCCTGAACTAAGCTCATTGAAACATCCACCCTAGCTGGTCTTTGCCATTTATAGAGTAGGCACACGGTAAATATCTGTTGGATGAATGAATGATGCAGCTGGTAAGTGCATCTAGAATAACCCTTAAGATGGGTTCATCCTTAGATGCACTTGGAACTGATACATTCATACCTGCAGTGAAGAGTTTACTTATAAACCATGAGAACATATAGATGGAGTAGCAGCGTAATTCTGTGTCTGAACCACCAGTGTTTACTCAGTCCTTCCTTTCGTAGTTCTAGGAAATTGCTTTGTGTTTGAATATGTGCTAGGTGCCTTTTCTCAGGAGATTTTTTTCTTGAGGCCTGTACCTGCAGCTTGGGCAAATGCCTATTTCCCAACTTATATCCAGAGATTATTGACTTTTCTTTCTTTCTTTCCTTTTTTTAAATGGAGTCTCGCTTTGTCACCAGGCTGGAGTACAGTGGCGCGGTCTCAGCTTACTGCAACCTCCTCCTCCCAGGTTCAAGCAATTCTCCTCCCTCAGCCTCCCGAGTAGCTGGAACTACAGACATGCACCACCATGCCCACCTAGTTTTTGTATTTTTAGTAGAGACGGGTTTCACCATGTTAGACAGAATAGTCTCGATCTCTTGACCTCTTGATTCGCCCACCTTGGCTTCCCAAAGTGCTGGGATTACAGGCATGAGCCACCGTGCCTGGCCCTGGCTTTTCTTTAGTAGAATTTCAGTTCATACTACCAAGGCATCTAAAATATTTATCTCCTTACTCATTAAAACTTGGCAGTTACACATCACACTGGAAAGAGGGATAGGTTGACAGAATTGGGGACCAACAGGTAGCTGCGATCTGCGAGGTCTTGGCAGGAGAAGGCTTATTTGGTGGGGGGACAAGGCACATGGGAATGCATAACGATCTCAGAGACCAGCATGGTGGAAAAGAGGGAAGTGGCCGCCCCGCCGCTCACAGCATCTAAAAAAGCCTGCCAGCTTGGTATTTTTGGTCCTTGGATTTACGTATCTGATGAAGATAAAACATGCAGAGAATGCCAGCCCTGTGCAGAACAGCAGCCTGAGAGAATGGAATGAAAAGAATGCTGACACAATCTGAATAATCATATCTGATACATCTATTCGTTCTAAAACATGATTAGATAATGCAAATTATACATGATAATCATAAATTAAAACAATTAAAAATAAAACAGAATACATTTGTTGTTTAAATTGCCGAAGTTTATATTTAGAAATTGCTTTGAGTAGCATCAACATTGACTCTGCCGGCGCATTCACCTTGGCTGTCATAGTTGCAAAGCAGCCATTTCAAATGGTTTTAATAACAATCTGTGCGTCTGATGCAGTGAACTGAGTGTCTGCTCCGCCATGCTGTTCCCTATTCTCTGTGGTTTCATCATCCTCGGCCTGCACACGTACCGTTCCCTTTGCCTAGAATATCTTTTCCTTTTTTATTCATTCTTTGGGATTTAATTAAAACCCTGACTCTTTGTGAGGCCACCCCACCTGCATTTGGTGTCGTTTTTCTCCTCTGCTGCCGCGTAGCCTCCTGCACGTTTGCTAACGTGCACTCATGACCTTACAACATCCCTTGAACACAGGTCTCTGTTCCCCTCTGTGGGCCTCCCCTGGCTCATGCCAGGAAGACCCTCCCTGAGCTGCTTTTGTGGCCGCCTTCTCCTCTATGCCTAGCACAGGGCCTGGCACGCGTTGATCGGAAAGCAAGAAATACTTATTTAATGAAATGTGACTAACACAGATGGGGCTCTTTCAGTTCTCAGAAAACTGCCGTCTCCCCATTGCTGTTTTGGCCCCACAAGCCCTGGGTTCTTGATATCTGTGACCAGTCACTCCTGAGTTCTGTCTGTGAGGCTCACTGTTGCTGGCATGTTGGAGCCCAGAGGCATCAGGGGCCTTCCGTTGTCACCTCCTTGTGTTGCAGACACACGTTCCAGAGAGGTGAACCCTTGCTCAGGGTTGCAGGTTCCCTTCCAGCTGCCACTGAAGCCTGTAGCTTGGTTAAACAGGCCTCCATAAGGAGAACTGACGGACTCTCCTGAGTCCAGATACCTCAGATTGTATTTGAGACTTCCCATTCTCCAGCTGGGCCATTTGGGGCACCACTTTTTGTGTGAAATCATTAACCACAATCCAGAGACCTACGCATGGAATTTGGTCTGCAGCCTTCTTTCACTTTCTTTAGAGTTTGAATTCTGATGCTTCTCACAAAGACGCCTGCTTTGCAGTTAGCCCTGGTCCCCACCGTCCATCCCCACCATGTAGCATCTTTGAGAAACTTTGTGTTTTATACTCACAGCGCTTCTCAGTTTGTACTAGCCGTGTTCCAAATCTTTGGCCGCTGTGTGCTGCCAGTGGTTAGAGTGCTGGACTGGACAGCGCCGGACGGATGCTTCTCCCTTCGCTCATTGACGGTTCTTGCTGGCTTCAAAAGGCATTTAGATCTGACACTGTGGATGAAAAGGCCCTATAAAGCCCTTTCTACTCTGATATCCAGCGAATCTACTACTAAGGTGGATTTTAGAGTCAAATGAGTCAGGACCACCATCGTTGTCTCACTGCATTGGAACTCACTGGTCATTGGCCATGTTTGAACTGGAACCAGAAAATAGCTCTCAAATTTGCAGAGTCAGCTTCGCTGAGCTTCAGGCTGAGTGGGCTTATGGCTGGTTGGCCCTCTATCTGTAGCCTGGGCACAGTGGCTCCTTACCAAGGCCGATAGCCCTTGATGGCAGCAGCATGGAGCAGACCAAGCCCCCAGCTGACTCCCACCGAGGCCTCGCGCCTCCCCCTTCACAGCAATGCGCCTTCCCTCTTCCAGTTCCCAGGGTCGCTTCAGACTGTCTCAGCCCTCTGTGCAGTCAGCTGTCAGAGAGAAGTGGCAAGTCCAGGACAGCCAGAGGGCTTCGCACTGCCCCGCCCTGCCTGTGGCATTCCTTAAGGTGACAAAGACTGTGTTTTTAAACCACCCTCCAAAACTCCTATTCCCCATGAATTCTCTGCAGCTGCTCCGGAATTGACTGGAAAAAGAACGTCAGTTAAGCTGCCTACACAGCAGAAGCCTGTGAGTCAGGCAATGTCCTGCCAAGGGCAACCTGAGACGCTTCGTTTCCAGAAGCTTGTTCCTCAGTAGTGACACCTTGTCTCCACGCTCATCCGTTGGAGTGAAAATTCGTCTGTTTCCCTCCTTTGTGCTCATCTTTACCAAAAAGCATCACGTAATGAGTGATGGTTCTTTTGGTCTGAAAGTGACTTTTATTTGTATAGATTATCTCTGTAAAAAGTGAAAGGTTTGGCTGGGCATGATGGCTCAGCCTGTAATCCCAGCTCTTTGGGAGGCTGAGGCGGGCGGATCAAGAGGTCAGGAGTTCCAGACCAGCTTGACCAACATGGTGAAATCCCATCTCTACTAAAAATACAAAAATTAGCTGGGCGTGATGGCACGTGCCTGTGATCCCAGCTACTCAGGAGGCTGAGGCAGTAGAATCGCTTGAACCAAGGAGGCAGAGGTTGCAGTGAGATGAGATTGCACCACTGCACTCTAGCCTGGTGACTGAGCGAGACTCTGTCTCAAAAAAAAAAAAGAAAGAAAGAAAACAGTGAAAGGTTTCTGTGGATGTCTGGTATTTATCAAATATCTTTGTAGAAAGGATGCGAGATGATTAAACTACTTTCTCATTTAGATAGTGCCACCTGTAAGAAGACTCTTGGTCCGGATTTGAAGATGGTTATCCACAGTGAGATGATCAGAAGGCAGTACTTCTCAAACTTTCATGTTCACCAAAGTCACCTGGGGATCTTGGTAAAATGCAGATTTGGATACAGCAGGTCCGGATGAACCAGGGCTGGTTTTCCTAATAAATTCCCAGGAGAGGTGCAGGTTTTAAGGCCATGAGGTGCTTCTCTGGATCCTGGCTGTCCAATGGTCACATTTAACGAGAAGAGAACCCAGTTGTGTGGTCGTTGACTGTTTTGAGGATCGCACTGACTTAGAAAGTTATGACCTTAATGTTCCTTAGTCGAATCACTAAGATTTCTGTATAAAACAGCAGGAAATATGGGAGTTTGGAAAAGGGAGAAATGAGCTAGACGAAATAGCTTCCTAGTTCCTGATTTATCACTTGGCATCACCTATTTTGTGTGCTGGTGCTGATGAGCTAGAGAACCCTCCGTGAACCGAGTTCTGCCCTTGCTGGATGAGATGGAGATGTTGTAGGGTTCAGTTCATGTAGTGAATTTTTCCTGAATCCTTAAATTATCATATATAAAGGCATGTAGCTAAGAAGACATTACAGTAATATAGAAAAGACTGTGTGTGTGTGTGTGTGTGTGTGTGTGTGTGTGTGTGTGCATGTACCCTATATTTTTGCTGGTATGTGAAAAAGAAAATCTAGTGTTTGGAAAGAGTTCTCCATTGTGCTTTGGGACTACAAGTTCGGCTTGGGGCAGGGCAGCAGAGTTGAAGAGGAGGCAGGGAGGACGGATTGAGGCCATCATCCCTGTGCAGCGTATTGGGTGTTGCTTTTACATTGGTGAAAGAATGATCTGAGGAGCCAGCTTATCAATGTGGAGAAGATTGCAGCTGCAATTTGCTGGTTAGTCTCTGTTCTTTTAACGCTTTCCTGAAGTGCCATTTTGTCTCGGTAAAATGCTCCCTAAAAATACTCAAATATTTTTAGTTGTAGAGTACAAATCAGATTGAGCTGCACATTTCCCTGGTGAGCAAAAGTGATGAGTTTGTGTTCATTAACTCGAGGCCATCTGGTGCAGACACGCTGCCGTCTGTGAATCAAACGTGCATCAAACTCCAGGGATCAGAAAGCGTGCCAGAGCCAGTGTTTTGGAGAGTCAACAACAACCGGGGGAGAAAGAGGCCCCTGCTATATTTTTCTTTTAAAAAATCGGCTCTGTCTTGCAGCATATCAGAGCATCCCGTGCTGCCCAGCTGACGAGCAACTTGCCATCTCTGCATTGCCCATCTGAACTGTCTTTGAGGTGTGCTCTGAACAGTTTTTGAGGTGTGTCTCTGTTGCTGAAGTCATCTTGCCCAATCCCGTCTTCATTTGGATGGGAGAAGAGGTGGAGGGAGTGTTCCAGTCCCTTTCTCTGCAGTTTTCAGTAACCACAGGCCAGAACCACAGACAAGCATGTGCGCACACACACACACACACACACACACACACACACACAGTCTCACCATGAGACAAAGAATTGTGAGGCAAAACAATGGTCAAGGTAGTAGACATGCTGCAGAACATTCTTGGGAGACCTGCCTTCTGCAAATAGCCAATTTCTTAAGGAGAGAGTGCTTTCTTGCAGTCTTGCCAATAAAAAGCCACTCAGCAGCACCTAGCTTTCTGTTTAGTGCTCTCACCAAAATATATATATACATGAAAGAAACTGCTACGCTGATCTGGTACTGATGACCACCAGGGCCCTCTGTGGCATGTAGGGAGGAGGTACCTGGGAGGGTCTGGGAGCCTCCTTGGAGGTTCCTCCCACTTCGGCATCCGTGAGTCCCATATTTGGTACTGGGGGCCCGTGTTTTCTGTGTTAGCAGTCGGTCCCCTGCAGAGCAGGAGAGCTGATGTTTCTGTGATGAGATGCTATTTGCTGGGTAGCCCCCTTTACCATCTTTCTAGCTATGCCTTCTCCGTTAGGCACTTGAGCGTGTTTAGTAGAAGAAGAGAACACAGACTGGGCTGCAGATGGAGGGAAGATGAGAATAGGGACTCTCCCTCTCTGTCCCTGTACCTGCCTACCGCCACCTGTCTACATCCTGAGATGCCCAGCAGAGGACAGGGTTCCAGTTAGAAAATTCTTTTGAATCTCACACAAGACAATAATAAACATAGAGGGAAAATCAACAAGACATTTTCCATGTCTTGTGTCATGTAGGAAACTTACATTTCAGAAAATATAAAGAAAAAAAGATGAAGCAAAGGACTTTAAGGATACAAAGGATCTTATTGTGGAAGGAAAGCAGTGCTGCCAAGCGAGCTAAAATGGACTCTTTTTCTTTCTCCAGTGGGTTAACGTTTAAAAGTGCATATTATTTAGTGCCCTGCATTGCAGTGGATCTTATTACAACCTTACCAGCCCCAGCTCCTATCACTGTTTCTAATGTTTGCTAATAGGGTAATCATGAAATAGCACTTTGTTTTGTGAATCTTTGGTTAGCATTGGAGTTTAAATTTATTGTTTGCTTTTTGTTTTTAAGCCTTGAATGAAGATTTTCTTGCACTTAGGGAAGCCCGTCTTCCAGTATGCAGAGAAGTTAGCTCACCGAAGGTCTTATTAAGCTTTTAGTTGAAGTATAATGCATTTGCTATAGTATTGATCTCTAAATTGGTGGAATCCACATTGTTGGCAAGATTTAAGGGTAGCACACACCCTAAACACACAAATGTGAGGACATACAGCAAGAATGAGTGAGTGAGAGAATCAGGTAAGTTTCTAAGGAGCTTTCTGGAGGAACAGAATTTTGTTTTAATTTTTGATTATGCAATTTATGTATGTTTATTGTGGGAAAACATAGATAAGCAAAAAGACAATAATAGTACCTTTTCGAATCATATTTTAAAACATTTTGGTATATACGCCTCTGTTCCTTACTCTATGGAATAAATACCTTAAACAATAGGATCAGTATATTTGTGAAATATTGATCAGTGAAATCAGATCAGAATGATTACCAATGCATTGGTGAAAATATTTTCAGTGCAAATATTTGTAACATGTATTTTCAGTGATTTATATTTCATGAATATCTTTTCATACCAGGAAATGTTATTTTATTATATTCTTGTCACTACGTAGTCTCATTGAATGGATATACCATAGCTTATTTAACCACTTTAGTATTGTGTGACGTTTGGGTTGCTTCCAACATTTCCTGCTCATAAATGCTGCCGTGATGAGCATACTTGTAGCTAAATCTTTTCATGCATCCATGGTTAGTTCCCTAGAATAAGTTCCCAGAATAGGAAAGTCTGCATATATGCGTGTACAGACTCTATGGCTTTTGGTTTGTGTGTGTCAGCAGCATCATGTACTTTCTTCATTGACATTTAACATACCATTAACCTGTGGTAGCCCATAACTCTTTACTGTGTCAGGGCAGGGTTCCATGCACCTCTTTTATCAACCTATAACACCAGGATGCACCCAGCCTTTCCAGTGCCACCTCTCCCTGCCCAACCCAGTTTCTGGCCCAGAGGCCATGGCAGCTTTCATGAAAGTGCTGACTATTGATGCGAGTTTGCAAAGAGACGGCAGGTGTGGATGAATGGAGAAAAAGTAGGAGAAAGTCATTGTCAGAGACTCCCAATTTCTGGTGCAAACTTTATCACTGAGAGATATACCATCTACCCCATAAGCCATCACTTCTTTGATTCTCAATTTCCAAACCAAAGCAAATGAAGTCATTAAAAAGAATGATGTGTCTGAGGGTGTTTCCAGATTCTGGAGATTTCTGAGTCACATGTAAGGAACAGAAAACCTGGCTTGGGTGGCGTGCTGTGTCAAAGGAAAAGAACCGCAGGGAAGTTGGAGGAGTGGGCTCCCTCGATGGATATGTTTCTTCAGTACATACGTGATAGGGGAAGGCCCGGGCTGCAGAAGGACTGTCCCTCTGTGGGGTCAGGCAGTTAGGGTGGCTCTTGCAAAGTGGTAGCTTCTGAACGACCTGGCTGCTGGGATCTTAGTAGCTTCAGATGCCACATGGGTACCCTCGGAAGGCAGAGGATTGGTGGTAGTCCTGGATGACGGGCTGTAGAAGCAGGTGGTGGCCAGGGATCTAGCCAGGCAGATGCTGTGTCAGGGAAGGTCAGCCATCAGGGGACTGAGGTTCGGAGTGGAGCCCTGGAGATTCCTTGGAGGTCTGGAGATAAGGAGATAACCTTGTTCCATGGGCACTGGACTTCTGGAATCTCAGACATAGGAAACTGGTATTCACTAATGGAGCTGGAATTGAAGAAAGGGCCTGTTCATAAGAAATCTAGCAGCAGCCCAGGTCCCTTATGGTACCATGGTCAGAGTGGAACCAGCCGCCCAGGCTGCTACGCCATTGACCTGAAGCCCCTTCATTTTTCCAGGGAACTGGGCCTAAGTGGTCTATGCTGTGAGGGTTGGGCAGCCACAGCACCAGGGGGTCTGGATGTTCACTGCTGGTAAGGGTAGTTGGCCGCCTTCTCTCTTGGCTTATGTCTAGATCAAGCTTAGAGCGTCTATATCATTTTCCATTTAGTCACTCGGTGGTGAAGATCTTACAGAAAAGGAAGACCTTTAAAAAAGTTTGTTTTCATCTTTTTGTTGTAAAAAAAAAAAAAGAGAGAGAGATACAGAAAGTAATATTAAGCAAATGTGTGACTTCGTGATTTTATGTGAGGCAAACACCCTTGTTACCACATAACTTTTCCAGTCCCCCTAAATGCCCCTCCTCCATCTGCCCCACCGCAGTCACAGCTCCTCACCCGTCCCAACTCTTATAGCAGCCACTTCCATGCATTTCTTTATGGATTTGTCACCCAGGTGTGTGCTGTGGACTGAATGCTGTGTCTCCCTCAAATTCCTTTGTTGAAATTTTTACCCCCAAGGTGATGGGATTAGTAGATGATGCCTTTGAAAGGTGCTTCTGTCATGGGGGTGGAACCCTCATAAATAGGAGTAGTACCCTTTGCCCCTTCTGCTGTGTGAAGACGCTATAAGAAAGGAAGCGGTCCCTCACCAGACACAGATTCTACTTGATTCTGGACTTCCCAGCCTCCAGAGCTGTGAGAAATAAATTCTTTATAAGCCACCCAGTCTGTGGTATTTCGTTACAGCAGCCCGAACAGATGAAGACCGTGTGCATGTTCCTTGCTGTGGTTTTTGAGCCTTGCCCATTAAAAAAAAAAAAAAAAAAAAAAAAGATGATGTATCTTTGAAGTCTCCTTAAAAACATGCAACTTCCCCTCTATCCCTTCCTTTTTTCCTGTGGATTTTTAATCTGCAGATCCCCATCAGCTGGCATGCTTGTGCAGCTCCTCTGTCTTTTGTATCTCCTGCACATTGGCAGCTGCATCCAGAGGTGTGGACCAGACCCAAGCCTATCTCCTTAACAAAGCAGTGTGCATTTCATCCAGAAACCTACACTACGCGGCTTTTGCTCCTTTTCACGTTAACAGCCAGTGATGCTCAAGGCACAGATCCATCGCTTTACTGAGAGTTGCAAAATAGTATAATTCCAACTCTATAAAATTATTTTCATTTATTAGTTGGAACAATTTTCTAAGGAGCTTCCACGTCATGTTCCATTTGGATACTCAGTGGGACAGATCTTATAGGAAAGTCAGAATACATGCTTCATGCCTTCTTTCTATCTACCCACTTTTCAGGACATTGACTTGGTTTCCTGTCATCCTTAAGACTTAGCCAATCAGGTCTTTTTCAGTAATATTGTGAACTGATGGATTTACACATATTTGATGGGTTTCAATCCACTGCAATTATTATCTTTATTGAAACTCATATTTTCCCATCTTTGGCCAGTTGGAGCTCTTTCACATTGGCTCTGGGATCCTTCTGCCATGGCCTCAGGAGCTTTTCTATCTTCTTTACCATCTGGATAGAAAGATACTCCAGTCTCAACGTTGTCTATTTCCTGCTCCAGACCTGGATTCCACCATCTCTCCAAAAAATCTGGTTTTGTTTAATCAGCAAAAGGTATTTCAAGACCACAGTTGGGGCAAGATGGATGCTTATTGCTGTTGGCTCGGTCATTAGTTTTTTAAATGGACACAGCATACAATGTGTAGTTTGTATGTTGGGGAGGAGGGGTGTATCAAATACTGTGTGAGTTCAAACTGGCATTTCAGACTCAAATTCAGAACTGAATAGTTTTCACCCAAGTTTTATATTGCATTTGTATCTCCTTTCTTCCAAACCAAGAATCTTGATGATGATTATTTTTTTGTAAATGGAGTTTCACTCTTGTGGAGTGCAGTGGTGCTGTCTCGGCTCACTGCAACCTCCACCTCCTGGATTCAAGCTAATCTTCTGCCCCAGTCTCCCGAGTAGCTGGGATTACAGGCATGTGCCACCATGCCTGGCTAATTTTTATATTTATTATTAGTGGAGAAGGGGTTTCACCATGTTGGCCAGGCTGGCCTCAAATTCCTGACCTTAGGTGATTCACCCACCTCAGCCTCTCAAAGTGCTGGGATTACAGGTGTGAGCCACCATGGCTGGCAAATCTTGTTCTTAAAGATACAGAATTAGAATATCCCATAATTATTGCAATAGTCTCAATAACAATAGTAACAACGCTATACCATAATCAGTGATGATTACTGAAAACAGTTAAACATTTTAACCCCCCATTCACTTCTTTCCCCCCAGTTTTTGGGGTTGTTTCATATTTGTATTATCAGATCATATAGCCTAGGGGTCCCCAACCCCCTGTACCAGCCCATGGCCTTGTTAGGAACCTGGTTGTACAGAAGGTGGTGAGCTAGCATTACTGCCTGAGCTCTGCCTCCTGTCGTATCAGCAACAGCTTAGATTCTCATAGGAGCAGGAATCCTATTGTGAACTACACGTGTGAGGGATCTCAGTTGTACACTCTGTATGAGAATATTACTAATGCCTGATGATCTGAAGTGAAACAGTTTGATCCCCAAAACATTCCCCATCCTCCCCACCCCCATACCCACCCTGGCCCATGGAAAAATTGTCTATAGATTGATAGTCTCAAGTATGTGATGCGCTTTTAAAATTAATTTCTTTGAATTTCAGGAAAATTGTCTCAAGTTATGTATTTTAACATTTTTCTGTCCCTTTCACTTGGGTTTCTTTATCAGGAGCTGACTCCTGTTCTCCATTGACTGGATCTTCTTTGCTATTCTCAGTTTTTGTCGCTTTCTCTGAGTTCCTTTTTATCTTTTTTCTTTCTTTTTTTCTTGATTTAAAAAAACTTATCTTTTTCACCTCTCATTTATTTTCAACATCTTCTATTTGATGTACTGGCCTTTGTGTTCCTTCTGGTTTAGTTTTCATTTCTAACATTACCTTTTAATATTATTTCAGGTCTTATATCATTTTTAAAGGCCTTTAGTTCATTTTAAAGTAATATGCCGCAATTTTAATAGTTTTTTGGGTCCATCTTTTTGGCATGCATTCATTATCAGTAGGGATGCTCTTCTCCTTCTCCACCTCCTCATTTTCCTTCTCCTTCTCTTCCTTCTCCTTCAAATCCTTCTTCTGCTTTGTATGAGATTTGACCTGCATATTTGCTGCCACAGAGAGGCTTCTCCTTTCACTTCTTCAGCTGCTGCCACCAAGCTCCTGCCCCCCAAGAGGAGGGTGGTCTCAGATGGAGGATGGTCTCGGACAGAGGCCCTTTTGCAAAGGTTGCCTTTTCTCGTGACTAGTTGTCCTGAGTTTGGGGAAGGAGGATTAGCTCATAGGGATTTTCTAACCTTACAATGCCGGTTCATCTTCTGTTGTGTCCCACAGGGTTAGAACCATGCAGCTGGCTTTCTGAGATTTCCTGTTTCTGTTTCCCTCCTCCACTTTTATCTGGTCCATCTCCCTCCTTTATCTCTGTTGATTGCACTCCCAGCAGTGGGGCCCTGGACAGGTTCATTGAGAGTTCCTAGGGACAGTGCACCTCCAGCCTCTTCACACATTGTTCTGTGTGCAAATGGATTTGATAAATGTTTCTGGCATGACACAAAACTGTCTACCTCTGGGTTAGAACTCCAGCTCCAAAGCAGACACAACTCTGGGCTTTTGGTATCACATCCTATTTGCAGTTTATTTAGATGATACTCGTTTGGGCGACAGGGACGTGCTGTCCGGTCAGATCTGGGAGGAGTCCACCCTCTAGTGGGGGAGAGTAGCTCTCAGCTGCCTGGGCATAGAGGTAATGAGTTGCACATGTGGAACTGGCTTTAGAGTTCACGCCTGCCACTCCAAACCAAGACGAGGGTGGAACGGACTTGGGCAAGCCTCCAACTCCCAGTACCTTTATCTCTTCAAGTCATTTATACAGCACTCACTTCTCTGCTTCTTTGCCTAGGCCCCTAATTAAAGCAGTTTTCAACCCAATAAACAGCCTCACCTTGGCTGATAGAGATGGACAAGTCCTTGGTGGCCCCTTTCCCTGCCCTCTTGGGCTCTGTAGCTCCAGGGTTAAGTTCGGCCTTCAGCAGGGCCACCCACTGAAACATTTAATGAGGAGAGGAGTATTGTTTCTTGGAGACATAATTACCAGAGACACTTAATGCAACCTTTCCTGAGATAGCAGGCCTTTTGAAATGCAATGTGTTGGGGAAGATTTAGCCAAGCTGAATGACTGCCTTAGCAGTTATGAGTCATATTAATCATGCCTATATCTGCCTCTACCAAAAGGCTCTAGGGTCTGTCTCCAAAGTTTATTAAACTTTTGTTTGGGAGACTTGTGCTTGGGACTTCGGGTTCTAAGTCTTTTCTTTCCTTGTTTTCAGCTGTAACTCACTTTTACGTGGTTGTAGCCCAGGGCAAAATTTTGAAATAGGTAACTTCCCTTTGCATTCTCTCATTACTGTTAAGACCCATATGTCCTGGGTGTTAGGGGTGCAAGCCTGTCTTTGTATTTTATGAGGATTCCTGAAGGCTGCAAACTCCAACACAAGCCCTACTGGGAGAGCATACTTGAGACAGTGGAGGCCTCTTAGGATGTTTGCCTTCTCAGGAACTCCTGTCTCCCAAAAACACAGCACAACAAAACACAAAAAGCACTTCTAATGAAAGATTTTTATTTAATTGTAAGGAGCCACCTACTCAGAGTAACTCTCAAGAAAATTACTTTGTGAAATAAATACGACTTTTATAATGTGAAAACTGTCTCCCTAACTTATTTGTTTTAAAATTTCAACTTTTTAACACCACACTGTCATCCTTCAAAGTTGTGTGGGTTTATTTGGTTTTGTTGTTTCTTCCTTCCCATTGTCCTCCCCCTCATTTCCTGGAAAGGAAAATTGTTTTCTTCTCATGATCCATGTGGCTTCCTTCCCTCCTCTCTCCTGTCATTGTTTCTTTTTGTTTTCATCTTTTGTCCCCAAGGAAGCAGAGGAAAAATCCTGGACTTGGGAGTGAGAGAGGCCCAGTTTCGCATTCCAGCTTTTTTATTATTTATTTATTTATTTTATTTTATTATTTTTTTTTAAGATGGGGTTTTACCACGATAGCCAGGCTGGTCTTGAACTCCTGACCTCAGATGATCCACCCAGCTTTGCCCTCACTTGCTGCGAGACCTCGGCTAGTTAGTTGGCCTCTCTGAACCTCAGTTTTCCTCCCTGTAAAATGGATATAAAAATCTCCGCTCCACTGAGTTGCAGCAGGATTAATGTCATACTATATTCAGCGTGCCTAGTGCCTGCCACCGTGCAGATGCTCAGAAAATACTGCCCTTACTTGGCAGCATTCCTGCCAATGAAAACAGGCCCTTTTGCCAAGAGAAATGCTTTGTGATTAGTGGTTGCTCCTGCCCCTGCCCCATGAGCAAGCATCCTCCTTTTCTTCTCCAGCATTGTTGAGGACATGTTTCTTGATACTAATTTAGCTACAGCCACTAAATCAGAAATTCCCACCCAAAGTCATACCATAAGCAAAAAAAAAAAAAAAAAAGAAGTGGGCCTGGATCTTTAACGATGTGGGTGGTGGGACTGGGTGTGGGAGGGGAGGCCACTGAGACATCTCTTGCTCCATCACTTTTCTGAGTTTCACAGGTGGCCTCCACTGTTTTCTCTCCAAGCAGTCCCCCTAGAATCCAGGGTCCACAGGAAGGCCCCCTCTTCCTCCTCTCCCACCAATTTCCCCTAAGAGAAGGGTGGTCTCAGATGAGGACCCTTTTGCAAATTGTTGCTCTAGAGGCTGAAAAATCAACCTCGAGCCGCTGGCTGGTCCTCACTTCCTCCCTGGTCTTCAGTCCCTGCCTGTTTCCTCCTTGTGGATTTTCAAATGAGACTCCCTGCACCACTGGGAGCTACCCCTGACTTCTTCCCTTCCTCCCTCCCTCCCTCCCTCCTGGCCCAAGCTCTCCTGCTCTTGTTCCTGCCCCTGCCTCCCTCCCCAATACACTCAGCTGCTTAAATGTCATTTGTGAAACAACAGAAGGACATGCTGTTTTTGCAGCATCTTGGGGAACAATTTTTTTGATCCATTTGGTGTGAAGAACACTCATAAAAAATGAAGTCAGTGACCCTCGCCAGCCTTAGCCACTGGTGTGGTTCTCATTTGGTGGTTGGTGAGCAAAACATTTTTACCCCAGAAATGTCCACTCTCTTAGCACTTTTATCCTTTCTCCTTAGATTCCTTTGTCTTCCAGGTCCTTGGGTACGTGAAGCCGTGAAGTTCCTAGTTCATTTTCCTGCTGGGAGAGCCATCCTGATCCAGCTCCTTCACAGGCCTTTGAACCAAGTTCTTTGGCAACTGGCCAGGGAGGGAATATGGCCATG
Source organism: Cacajao melanocephalus (assembly GCA_963573385.1). Taxonomy (NCBI): domain Eukaryota; kingdom Metazoa; phylum Chordata; class Mammalia; order Primates; family Pitheciidae; genus Cacajao; species Cacajao melanocephalus. Next base: position 44,599 of record CAUYLG010047847.1, on the reverse strand, counting down.
TCAGGCATGCTTTTCCAGTCCATAAGATAAAAGGACAGCCTGGAAACTCTGTTCCCCCCGGAACCCATAAGGCCAACGTAGCATGTGGGAAGAACCCATCAGACTGGGTGGGGACCTACCCTCCAAATTTACCTGCCAGTACATAGCACCACCTGGAGGAACTAGGAAGTGAGAGTTCCCTTAGCATGTGATCATATCTTCCCTTCAGGCCCTACCATGCCTGTCTTGAAGTATGACCATGTATATTCCCACCTTAGTAGTACCCTTAGCCTGTAAAGCTCTTTAGGGCAGGATGCACATCTGCGTAGCCTTCGAGGGCCCCCAGTGATGAGAACTGTGCCTCACAGGTGCTAAATGTTTGCTGAAAGGAAGAACACAGAGAGGTGGGAGGATCACGTGAGCCCAGGAGTTTGAGACCAACCTGGGCAACATAGCAAGATGCAGTCGCCGCAGACATACACATACACACACACACACACACACACACACACACACACGCCGGTTGTGGTGGTGTGTGCCCACCCGTAGTCCCAACTACTCGGGAGGCTGAGGTGGGAGGATGGCTTGAGTCTAGGAGGTTGAGGCTGCGGTGAGTCGTGATTGCATCACTGCATTCCAGCCTGGGCCACAAAGTAAGACCCTGTAACAACAACAACAAAAAACCAACAAAACAAAAAAAACAAAGGAAGAGCACTTGTATTTACCTAACCGAGAGTAGGAGCAGGGGACAGAGAGAAGTGTTCCCTTTCTCTAGACCTTACCACGTTCTGCCAGAGAAAACGGCACACACACCCTTCTGCAATTTTTTAAAAACCCAGAGACCCTTTGGTCATTACTCAGGGTCCAGATGAACAAGTATGCTATGAATTAGAATTAGAATTAGCTGGTTGTTCTGGCCAGAACACCTGATTGTAATATAGTAACTGAATCTTCCCTGCCCATATGAGGTATTCAGTCATTCGGACTGTGGTGCTTTGGATTTGGTTAAATTGTCATCGCTGAACACCCTGGATGGAGTTGTCGCTGTCCTGCAGATTCATCAACACAAGCTCCGGGGGCGTCAAAGGTGTCAACAGAGCACCCTGATTACGGGGGTAGATTTGGAGATGCTGTTGTGTCTCAAAATCACCCCTGGCAAATTGCCATCACACTGGGCCATTTAACTTCCTATGCACTTTCAGTGACCGAGGAAGAGAATTGTGGGACCAATAGCAAAACCTTTCCCACTTGCCTTCCAGCCATGGTAAGAATTTGGAGGAAATGAAAAATAGCCCAATTCTCATATACCAAACAATATCAAGAGTTCCTGTTCTAATGAGTTGTTTTGACATTCCACTTGACAGGAGGCTGACAATTTGTGGTTTGCAGTGCAAGTGACCTTTTTTTAAAAGCATTCTGTATCTTCATTGACTTTGAACAGACCTTAATTGATGGGTGAATTTGGGCAGAGTTCATTCCCTCCACAGATGGACATGCCAAATATCACGTGTACTGTCTTGGCCTGTAATTGAAATGCACAGTAGATATTACTGCCCTCCAACTTTCTTTAGGGAAATCCCCAGATGCAGAAACATTGGAGTTGTCAATTTCATATGCGTAGGTCTTTTCCTAAACTGTGAATCCTTCCTCCCCAAAATATCATTCATTAATTGATCTTAAAAAATCAGCTGGGAGTTCGGCTCCTTATTTGTACCTCTCGCTTATATAACACATTTGATATTCTCTTTATCTGCTTTGTCCCCACCTTTGAATATCTCATGGAGGCTGAGCTTTGCCAAACAGACAGACAGGAAGCAAAATTAGAAGCTTTTCCCTGTGCTGACATCTAAGGGCCCTCTTGGTTTTCTATAAAGCAACCAAAAAGAAAAAAAAAGAAAAAAACGTCGAGACTGGAAGAAGCAAACTTTCAGCTAATTATCATCTTTTTTCCCCTCTGAGCTTGGAGTACCGTTCTTAATTTCCTGACCAGCTTGTACCCCTCCCCCGCTCCCTGCGAGCATCTGTGGTGGTTTCCAATGGAGCCGCATTCCTGCTGCTCTGAACTTCCAACATACCATACCAGTTGGTTTGCCAAACAGTGAACTGCCAGCCATCTGCCATCCAAAGTCAGAATTTACATTGTTTCATCTTAAAATAACGCCTCCGGAATAGCAAGCCACTCTATGCATCAGGTTTTAAAATTGACAATCAGCCAGAATTAAAAACAAATACCAAGTGGGCATAAAAAAAGAATATTGTTTGGGGGAGGGGACTAGCATTTGATGGGGAGTTTATTTTTCAGCATTTTTACCTGACTCTCCACCAAAATAGCCATGCCGTTTAATTTTATCTGCAACAGCAGGAACTACTTATAGACTGAGAACGTTAACTTTGTACTTGCCTGGATGTAGATGGAAGAGCAGTTGTGCCAGTCTCAGGGAGAAGGGACCACCTCCTAATTCCAGCCTGTAGGGAAGGGAGACTTGTCTTCGCCTCCTCTCATCAGGCCTCCTGGTGCTCAGATGAGAAAGCGCAGACACTTGAAGGTAGAACACCCTGCCCAAGGTCACATGCTGGGTAAGGGAGGAACGATGCTGTGAACCCAAGACTCCTGGCTCCAGGCGTCTCCTTCTGCTCTCCATCCCTCCCTGCCTCAGCGCACCTGCCTTGAGTGGTCACTGGGGCTGCGGGACGCCCTTCATCCCCCTTCAGTCCTTAATGCCAAGCTGTAGCAGCCTTGCCTGTCTCATTCCCCTGCTCCTGCAGGACAGATAGGCAGGAAGTGATGTCCATCTGCAGGACTAGGGACACCTGAGGAGCTGTGATGTTTGCTGGCCTTGTGGCCTGTCGAAGGGGAAGAGCAGCCATTGTATCTGGACGGCTTTCTAGAGCAGATGGGCTCGGAGGAGATTAATTTTTTTGAAAGAGAAAAAGAGAAGAGGCTTCATGTTTCTTTTAGGGAAGCTGTTCCAGGCAAAGGCAGCTTGGGGAAAAGTGTGAAGTTATGAGTGGGCAGAGGAAGCAGAGGGCTCTGAATTTATACCAAAGACACCTGCCTACGGTTTAGAACTCTGTGCCACAGGCAAGCCCATCTCAGCTCCGAGGATGCAAGGGCCCCAGGCTGGGCAGGGCGCTGGGTGGCCCCGAGCTAGGCCTTGTGCAGCCTCTCTGGAATTTTCTTTGAGCCGGCAGTGGGGACAGTGGCAAGCATTACCCTGATGGGCTTAGACATTCCAGAGTCCAGGCCTGCTGCCTGCTCAGCTGGGTCTTGATGTCACGGTCAGCGATGGGAACTGTGGTTGTCTTTTTGTTTGGATTTTGGCCAGACATGGCATCTCCCTTTGGAAGCCTTCTCTCACCGCCAGCATTGTCCATGCTCCTGTAGCTCCTGCTTGTACCTGTAACGGTACCTGCCACACTAGCCGGGCTTCATTGCTGGGGATGTCTGTCCACCCTGCTAGGCTCCTTGTGGTTGGCGGCTGTCTTAACTGATCTTTTTGGTCCTGATGGTCCTGAGCACCATTAGTATGTGCTCAACTAATTTCGTGAGAGAATCAGTAAATTGCTGAGATGACTTAGGACTTAACTGGTTGTGCTGACCACCAAACCCAGGGCCGCCAGACCACAGCGTTGCATCTGTGAAAAGCCACTTTGGGTTGACCTGAGGTCTTGTGATTTTGTTGCATTCCGGTTGGGCCTTAGGATTAAGTAGTCTCCCCTTATTCACTGTTTCACTTTCTATGGTTTCAGTTACCTGTGGTCAGGTAACTGGAGCCCAAAAATATTGAATGGAAAATTCCAGAAATAAACAATGCATACATTTTAAATTGCATGCCATTCTGAGAAGCTTGATGAAATCGCACACTGTCCCACTCCATCTGTCCTGGGATCCAAATCATACTTTTGTCCAGTCGATCCACGGTGTCTACACTGCCTACCTCCTAGTCACTTATAGCCATCTTGGTGATCAGTTCGACAGATCACAAGAAGAAGGGTAAGAACAATAAGGTGTTTTGAGAAACAAGGAGAGACATGGTCACATAACTTTTATTATAGTATATCGTGATCATTGTTCTGCTTTATTATTGTTGTGGATAATCTCTTACTGCGAGTAATTTATAAATTAAACTTTATAACAGGTAGGTACATATACAAAAAAAATAGTACCTGTGGGGTCCCATACTCTCTCAGGTTCTGAGCATCCACTGGGGGTCCTGGAACATAACCCTCGTGGATAAGGCGGAGTTGTGTATTAGCCAGTTACGGAGAACATCCTCGTGTGCCAGTCACTGTACAGGGCATGTATTATATGTTCTTATCTCGTATGATTTAATTCAGTTTATTAGCAATGACCCTGTGAAGTGATGAGCCAACCAAGGCACAGAGGTGTTGACTTTCCCCACGTCACACTATGAGTGAGTAGCAGAGGCAGATAGGAACTTCAAAGACCTCTGATTGCAGGCATCCCATCACTCTGTCTCTGGCGCTAGCTGGGCCTCTCTGGCATGCTGCACTTAGTGCTGGAGACCATCTGAAGTGCCTTCAGCCACAGCATAGCCAGAAGAGGGTGGCCGAGACGAGGCAGGCCACGTGAGGAAGGCACTCTGCTTCACCTGAGAAACCCAAGTGAGGGAAGAAAGCTGCTTTTAAGACTCTGCTTGTTTGTCTGTGAAGAGAGAGGGTGTGCTCACTTACTCCAGGTGACAGGAGGGGACTTGTGGGTGAAGATGGCAATGGGGTCAGTGCTGGCCCATCATGAAGGGTTTCCAAGCAAGTGGAGCTGCCCGGCAGTAGAATTCCCTGCCCCGCAAAGGAGGGAGTGCCCCACCGCAGCAGAGCCAGGCACAGCAGAATGACCATGAGTCACACAGCCATGGAAAGAAAAAGTACCTCGCTGATCCGGATCGTGGGACAAATGTACCTTCACACATCCACTCTGGCTACAAATTTGGTTCATTCCATACTGTGATGTTATGTTTTTGAAGCTTAAAATACTTTTAACTCATTTTTACAGAGTGAGTCATTTTAAGGCCTCCCCTGCCCAGCCTTGCAAATCTGATCAGGATAATCCAAATTTATTCTAAAATGAAACAAAACACAAATAAAATGTGCAAATAAGTTGGAGTACAACACTATCATTTGATTTGCTAAAAGATGTCTTCCTTTGCAAAATCGGAAGATGAAAGTGTGACTCCTCCCAGGGGCTGTGGGGGTGGATCTGCAGAAGCGCTGGGGCTGAGGTTGCAGGCCACAGGCAGCAGGGGGGCTGGGAGGTGACCATGCTCATGGCCAACACCAGAGTGGTGTGGTCCCAGCCCTGGTTGCCTCTAGCGAAGGAATCTCTAGATGCGAGTTTAAAACCCTTACTCGCTCTCTGGCCAATTGCTGTTTTTAAGATGCTCTGTTCTGAAATGAAAGATAAAAGCTCTTTTATTAATGTAAAGCAGCTGTAAAACAGTTTGCATCTAATCCTGAGTTAAAGGCATTACTAAGGGAACCACATAGGGACAGAGTGAATGTCACTTCTTCCATGTAAGTTTCGTAGTGTTTGCTGCCCACACGTTTGGACCTGTCTGTCACTTTTCCCTTCCGCCTGGGAGATGGGTCAGTAAATGCAAAAGGGCCTTTTTGCTTATCTAACAGCCAGAAAATCAAGCAAAGGCTTCTCCCCTAGTGATCTCTAAGAGCTTAGCAAGAAAATGAAATTCTTGTGGTTCTAGGACACAGCTGTGATAACCAGGGACCAACACCCGCAATGTATGTTCAGACAATAGGCCTAAAGTCCAAAAGCCAAAAGAACAAGTATTAGAATCCATGCTCAGGATTCACAATGAGTTTGAGATAAACACTGCATTCAGTTTTTGGAGAAGAACAGTTATGTTAAGTAGTGACTGTGTATTTAAGGGTGAAGTATTAAGTTCCAAAACTGTTCAATATTAACTATTAAAAACTAAAGTGAATTTTAAGTACTGTTGAATTATGGCCCCTTTCAGAGAGTTCTTAAAAAAAAAAAAAAGGAAGAAAAAGTTATGTCTCCCTCTCAGCTAAGAAATTATCTATTCTACACAGCTTATTTGAACATAGCGTGATCATGGCACTACTGCCTCCTATTGGTTGAGTGCTTTAATTACAGACAAAGTACCCAAAGAAATGATCAAACACTGAAATTTCAAAAGGAAATATAATTACAGCAAACGAAATGCCACCTACAGAGACTGATTTTAGTAAGTTACTGTCTCACCCCATGAAGACTTTGTCATCTTTTGACCTGTACTTGCCTTTTGACTTGTGGTGCTTCATGCATTAAGTCCATCAGAGATTAAGAAAAGGCAATATAAAAGGAGGACAGAAATTTACAATATGTTAAAATTTGATTTTAGGATGAAAACTGTCCTTAGAAATGGGGCATAGGTTAAAATAATTATTAATATGGGATAGGTAATGTTCATTAATAGTCATTCTGTTTGTGCATTATTGATAACATAATAATTTATTTAACTTAATTAGAGCCAGTTAATCCAAAAAAATGTTTTTTAAAAACAGTCACAGAAACAAAAATACATATGAAAATTATTCATCAGTTTTCTAGTTTTAGAAGCACCATTACATAACTTATAGCAGATAAAAGAGGAACAAACATTCATTCATTCTTCTATGTGGTTATGAGACCATGAGTTCATAACTAACCACAAGGCAAGGTTCTAACATCAAATCCTTGATGGACAATTGGCATGCACGTTCTCTTCATGTTGAAGAAGAAACTTGATGCTGAATCTTCAGTAGTAGTTTTACCTTTATAAACTTTTGTTTTGCCATCATTCTTGCTTTCTGGTTTAATAATTACCAACATTTGTCTCATGTTTTGCAGCTGCAAAATGCTTCCACATGTGATTTTCATTCTCTTAACCCTGGTTCATTCGTTCCTTTGTGTTATGAATGTGGAAGCCATTATGTTCAAAGAAATGAAATGACTTGCTCAAGATCACATAACCAGTAAGTGGCAAAGAAAGGATGTCAACTTAGATTTTTCTGGCCCTAGATTCCATGCTTCTCCCACTACGGGAGCACTGCTTTCTGTGAGAAGAAGGGTCCCTTCGAAGGGCAGTCCTCGTTACACATGGTGGCATAGCATACAGGTGGCCAGTGAAGAAATTGCAAGTTAGGCAGAGAATGACCCAGTGCCTGAGGCTTCCAATGAAAGAGATATCATGCAAACTGTGAGATCTATTTGTCCTTTAATGTAATGTTGGTTGTCATTTAATCATCTATTCATCCAACAGTAATTACTGGCAGAGCAGCAGCCATGTCCCTGAACTGTGAGAACAGGGAGCAAAGGCCTGGCCGTGGCCTCGAGGAGCCACCTTTTGATGAATTGTAAAATGTCTCTCCCTCAGCCGACCGCTTTGCTCTCCTGTACTTGCCATCTCCAGGCCACGTAATGTACCTGGAATATGAGGATGTCACAGTGAACGACAAGGAGGAAAGCCTGCTTTGTCAGAGATGTCCCATGGCGTTCACCGAGAGGTCCCGTGGGTCAGCTCCTGGCTGACCGTGTGGATTTGTCCTCCTGCCAGATGAGTCAGTCAGCGTGGGGACATTCATCTGAGCAGATAAGTGCCAGTGTTGTCATGGAGAAAAAAGGCGCCAGCGTTTTGTTCTGGGATGAGCTGTCACACGCGCTCGTGGGCTGGTCATGAGAAGATGTGTCTGAAGTGTGATCCAGGTCTGCCTGCCATAATTCTAATCCTCCTCGTGCAAGTGGCTCTTGCCCTGGGCACATCAACATCCCCTGGGGACATTTTCAGACCATGCTAACCCCCTGCACACCCACTGCAACCCCGACGAAGGTGCAGAGCCCTCTGTGTCATGATAGATGGTTGAGAAAAATTTAATTCATTGGTTATTTTTAGGATATATTATTTTGGGACAAGATCAGAAAGGATGTAAATACCAAAAGGCATTTGAAAGCCAGAAAGGAAGTAATGAGCCATCCCACCCTCCAGAGACGGTGCAGCTTTAAGACTAGGAACTTTAAGACTATGTTAGGAGTGTTCCTAGTTGCCTCCTAAGTACTCTTTCATGCTGGACATGGGGACAGTGTCCTCAGTCCCCAAACCCCTGCCGGCCGGCCGCTCATTCCCTGACTTCCCTGACCCCACATAGAACTCATGCAAGGTTGACACAAGCCTTCTCTCCAAGCTTCCCACACTTTGGGGGTGACATAATTGTTCTCAGATTTTTGCTTGGATAAAAGTAAACAGCAGCAAAGAGAAACATCCTTACTAGTTAGGAAGGAAGAAGAGAGATCAGTCATTGTGTGGAGATGGTGTCTGGATCCCTTAGCAAGGCATGCAAGGCTGTACATAATTTTCTAGACTGCCTTCCCTCTGCCTACCCTTTTTAGCTGTCAGAAGCTTCTTTGTTTGCCTCAGTACCTCTGTGCCTGCCTCCTCTGGGGTCTGTGGTGTCGCAGTTCCTACCGTGCATGCATAACCATGTCTGCCTTCTCCGCTGTGCTTAAGAGGAAGGACCATGGCACATCCATCTTTGTGTCCTTAGACTCCATGTCCTGCAGAACTTGGGACATGGTTGGCTTGGCAAGGCTTGCTGAAGGTTTGCCAAAGTTTGGTTCTCCAACTCTGTGATTCTTTCATTCTGTGGGGTTTCTAGAAGTCTTTCCCTGTCATCCTACACATGAGATTAAATGATAGATCAAAGAGGCCCAAGCAGAACGTGCTTGTTGATGCCATATAATCTCAAGCATTTGCAGTGATTGTCATTGCCACCTCGTGACAATTGACTCTGGGATGACAGAGCAGTGTTGGCAGCACTGTTGCCTCTGGAAGGGCATCATCAGCTCTTCTCACCAGGCGGGGCCTCCCCATCTTTTGCCCCTATACTGCTCGGGGCTTTCATGCTGGGTGTCATTGGCCCTGCTGGGCAGCCATTGCCATAGGAGTCAGAGGGGTCCAATTGGGAATTAAGAAATAAACAATTACAATCACAGGCCTCATTGAGCAGAAAGTGCTCAGAGTCATTTTCCAAGGGAACTCCATGGAGATTACTTTCAGAATGCTCGCATATAAGAGAAACAGATTCCTTATGCATGTGGAGCATACTGCAGTTACACAAATGAGAAACAGATTCTTTATGCATGTGAAGTCTATTGAGCTATAAAATGCTTGTGCATATATGACTTTACTTTATTTCCCTTCAATAATGTTATGAGTAAATAGGGCAGATGCTGTCTTCCCTATTTCTAGATAAATAAATTCGATCTTAGATAATCTGACTTATACAACCACTGTGTTCCTAGCGAAAGAAACTATCCACTTGAAATGAATATCCTGCCACCTCTCTCTCTCTCTGAACAAAGAGAGTTAGCCCACAATTAGACGATGCTAAGACATGAAAAAAACATAATAACACTGGATGACATGAAACAAACTAGAGATGCAAGAGAAGGTTGGAATGCTTAGGGAATAATAATTAAAATAACAGCTACCATTTCTGAAAGTTTAAGAGTTGAGATAGACAACTAAAACCAGTGTAGAAACTCCAATAAAGCTAAACATAGGATTTCCCATGTAGGTTTAAGGGTGCGCTAAGCACTTTGCTAAGTGATAAAAATAATTATTATTATTATTTGAGATGGAGTCTCGCTCTGTTGCCCAGGCTGGAGCACAATGGCACGATCTCAGCTCACTGCAGCCTCTGCCCCTGGGTTCAAGAGATTCTCTTGCATCAACCTCCCAAGTATCTGGGATTATAGGCATGCGCCACCACGCCAGCTAATTTTTGTAGTTTTAGTAGAGATGATTTCACCATGTTGGCCAGGCTGGTCTTGAACTCCTGACCTCAGGTGATCCACCCACCTTGGCCTCCCAGAGTGTTGGAATTACAGGCATGAGCCACCCCACCCGGCTGCTAAGTGATTTCTTACCAGCACAATCTTATCTAGTCCCCATTCAGTTTGTGAAGTGGGTACTGTTATTACTGACCTTTTTCCAAATAGTCAACCAAGGACTGAAAGATTAGGTAAATTGTCCACAGTAGCTCAGAGATGTGGCTTGAACTCAGGCTTGTCTGACCAGTGTTTTTTTTCTCTTTTTAGAGACGGTCTTGCTGTGTTGCTGCATTGCACGGGCATGTGTGGTGGCATGATCCCAGCTTATTGCAGCCTTGAACTCACGGGCTAAAGTGATCCTCCTTCCTCAGCCTCCCAAGTAGCTGGGACCACAGGCACACACGAGCATACCCAGCTAATTGAAAAACAATTTTTATATAGATGAAATCTCACTGTGTTGCTCAGACTTGTCTCTGACTCCTAGGCTCGAGTAATCCTTCTGCCTTGGCCCCTCAAAGTGCTGGGATGACAGGCATGAGCCCCCTTGCCCAGCTGCTGACTGGTACTTTTCACACAGCACTAAGTTGCTGCCTCTGTGGGCCCCCTGAGGGAAGCAGGGCAGGAACTGGCCCTGGAAGGGGGTTAGAGGCAGGGGATTCTGGGAAGGAAGCCAGCATGGCTGAAGGCACAGAGGTAGAACAAAGTGGACCCCAGGCGTGAGGGCGTATACGAGGGGACTGGGGAGATCAAGCAGGACAGGTGAGAACGAGCCAGGTTACGACTGCACTCTGGATCCCAGTGGAGGAGGTTGGACCTGGTAGAGTAGGCCGTGGAGCCCCTGGAGGGCTCTGAGCAGGTGCAGGAGGTGAGAACTGAGGTGTTTGTAAAGACCTCTGAAGTGAAGCATTGGCTGTGGGGTCAGTGTCGTGGCCACAGGCTTTCGGAACCCACAAAAAGACTGTGGGCTGGACCCAAGGGCAGATGCGTGTCTCACCGCGACGCTCGCCCTCCCCAGCTCACCGCACACCCAGTTCCTGGCTTCCATGCAAACTCAGGAGACACCAGTGGAGACGTTGTCCCCTGCCATTCGGCTGATTGATCGAGGAGTCAAGCCGCCTTATGTTCAGTGCCGCGAGCTGATGGGCTTTTGTTCTCCAGGCCAAATTCCTAGGCTCCTTTTGGTCCCAGAACACTTGGCCTGTGGAGTTTATGAGAAGCAAGTACAGAAGTAAACTCACGGAAAGTAATTTGGAGATTATGGACAGAGATATTATCGGAGAAAATTGTGATTCTCCTAAATCCAAGGGCTGGTGGTATTGGATACGCTGGCTGCTCCAGTGAGAGTGGGAGGACCCCTGTGTGGACCTTGGTGCTGTATGACAGAGGTGGTAAGAATGGCCACTAACCTAGCACATCCTGCAGGCCAGACCCTGGGCTGGGAATCGTGCATGTGAGTCCTGCAGGAACTCTATTAGGAAGGTCTTATGAGTCTGGTATTGCCAGAACAATAAATTAAGTCTCAGAAATATTTTAAAAATTTCCCAAGGTCTTACAGCTAGTACATGACAAGTAAAATGATAATGTAGGCCTTTCCTGTGTCCCACTTGTTAGCACGAGGTAGGTGGTCCAGGTCCTTGCTTTGAACCATTCAGAGTCTGACCATTTAGTGTGCATTTCCCCCTCAATTTTCACTTTGAAATCTCTTGTGCATTTGAACAGACAAAAGACCTTTGGGATTGACCTGTTGGATGTGGTTTGTTTTGTCCCCTCTAAATCTCGTGTTGAAACGTGACCTCCAGTGTTGGAGTTGACGCCTGGTAGGAGATGTTGGCTCATGGAGACAGATTCTTCATAAATGGCTTGGTGCTGCCCTCCCAGTAATGAGGGAGTTCTTACCCAGTTCGTGCGAGAGCCGATTGCTTAAAAGAGCCTGGAACCTCTTCTTCTCTCTCTTGCCCCCTCTCTCATTGTGTGATATGCCTGCTTCCCCTTCATCTTCTACTCTGACTGTAAGCTTCCTGAGGCCTCACCAGAAGCCAAACAGATGCTGGTGCTATGCTTGTACAGCCTGCAGAACCATGAGCAAAACAAACCTCTTTTCTTTATAAATTAGCCAGCCTCAGATATTCCTTTATAGCAGCACAGATGGACCAACGTGCTTGTACAGACACAAATCTGCTCCCCCTCTTCCTACTTATTCCTATCTTTCTTGCATCTTCCATCCTTCCCATCTCCAAAACATTTAGAGAGAAGCAAGGCTGGCATCTGCTGCGTAGCAGTCTTAGCCTGATCAGGGGCTGTTGGCATTCACACACCACATAAGGACTACTGGTATGGGTCTTTGGCCCTGAAGGTAGATGAAGAACTTTAACATCAGAGGCATGACCACAATTTTATTTGCAGAACTGAATTCATATGCTTCTGCTTCTATCTTCAGGCCCCTAGCGGAATAATGTTTGTGTGGCCAGTGGTTCTGCGGTGCCTTGAGAAGAACAGGGGCAGGGCTGGCTGCACCTTATCAACAGCTGAGCACCAACCAGGGAGTCAAGGATGCCTGGGAGATGCTCACTAACCAGCAGCAAGTCCATGGGCATTGGCTTGTCCAGAACGGCAGTTCCTGGGTAGATAATGAGGGTCTATCACCAATGGAAATGGGAAAACACACAGGTGTGCCATGCTGGTGCCTGCAACGCCTCGAAGACCAACATCTTGCTTCGGGGGTTGAAACCAAGTGCTCAGGACTTTACACAAATGCCTGGTCGTGGTCATTGCTGTTCTCTGTAACTTTGGTTACCCTGACTGGGCTGCTCTGAAGGAGAGAATTCCCCACCCCCCACTTCTTTGCACCAGAATGGAATTGAGTATTAGGTCAATCAAATCAGTGCTACTCTGGAGGTTTCTGTGTGGGCTTTCAGATAGGGGAGGAAGGAATGATTACTTACTTGAGTTCCTATTCATTGCTGTGTTCCCCTTCCCGTCAGGTTCAGGATTTTCCTCTGAAGGGCCTGGGGAAGATTGCATCCTCTTGCAGCTTGATTTGGTTCTGGCTTCTCTTAGTGAATTCCCTTTCTGGGTGGCCAACTCACATTTCTGACAGTCTGGGCAGCTCATTGTTGCTTAGGAGATGGATAATGTACTCTTTTAGCGAGGTCACTTGGGAAACATTAGCACCACTTGTACATGGGCATGATGTGTCCCTTAGGGCACTGATGTTTCTGACAAATTTTTTGAGGCTTCTCCTACCCCCGGCTTCTACAGTGCGCCAGGAACAGCAATGCCACTTGGCTCACTTAATCTCAAAGCATCTTTAGGACTGCGCCTGTATTTTTAATCAAATGCAGATTCAGAAAATACCTAATCAGAAGCATGATGTTATCTGGGCTTGAATCTCAGGCGTGACACGTTGCTTCTCTGCCTTGCCTCAGTTTCCCAATCTGTACAATAAGGATAATGGTAGGAGCTGCCTCCTGGGGTTTGGTAAATAAAAAATAAATTATTCCAGGTAAAGCTCTCAGAATAATGCCGGACACACAGTAAGTGCTTAATAAATAGTCGCCTCCTTTAAATACTTTAAACTCCAAGGGAATCCGATTTTTAACTTTATTGGAGCTTTTAAACCAATTTTAATGGTCCAGTTCAACTCTTATAACTACAAATGTTCAGTGACCACGTGCAGTGAACTGAGGTATGCTAAGCACTGAATATGTGAGGACAATTATATAAAGTTCTGTTTCATAAAGAGATTTTAGTCTAGTGAAAACAAGTATTCCTGGGGGTACCCACAATAAATACACAGCTGCCTTCTTTACTGTATCATTGCACTGAAGTCAGGCGACAAGAGAGCTTGTGTGAGTTTTAAAAAGGGTGTAAGGGGGACTGGATGAAGAGGACTGAATGTTATCCCAGATCCTTTTATTGTATGACCTTGGGTAAGCCTCTCAAGCTTTCTAGATCTGACTCAGGTTCCTCATCTGAGAAACGGGGCTACAAAGTTATGCACTAACTCCTAGCAGTAACTCATGTTACACACCTGGGTAGTAGATGGTGCTCCGTCTCACTGAACGTAACGATCACGAGTTTTTCTTGGAATGATTTGCCTGCTGTACAGGTGGACCGGACCAGAGGGTGAAAACCAGGCCAGTTTGCCTGCATGGCTTAACATTAATCACATTTTACATTCTTAGCTGGCAAAATCCCAAACCCGAAGGTGGCCTGAATCCTCTTTAAGGAGATTTCTGCCAGCATCTACGTGGGACCTCTGATTTGAGGCACAGTTTGCTTTATAAAGAACCAGATTCTCTGACATTGCTAGTAGCAGTCTTTTTCCGTGAGCCGATCAGCAAAAGCGTATTACATGGCAGTGACTGACCCTGCTAGAAGGCGGAGCTTCTCTTGTAGCCGTATCCTTTGGGTGGGCAGGAGGGTGGAATGGGAGGGCCAGGGGCACCTAGGAGTGGATAGATATTTTTACCCAGAAGTGTACTCTGCAGTTTCCACTTTTGGTTTTGTCTCTGCCTAGTGAGATGTAATACCAACGTGGCTCGTGGAGACCAGTGGAAGCCCGTGGTCCAGAGCTTGGGAGCTAACGGGCTGTGTCTCTCACAGCACTGCAGCTGCCCGATTTCAGGCTCGAAAATCAGATTGGAACCGCTGCTGGGTTTGGAGGGCAAATGCCCTCTGGCAAGTGACTCTTTCCAAGGCGGGCTGTGAATAGCCAAGTGCTGGGTGTGGAGGCCAGTGGGTCTCCAGGGCAGCCAGCTGGGATTCACTTTGCATAGATATGGCCTCACCTGGAGGAAGCTCCTCAGCAGCGCAGGCGCCTGTGGTCCAGGAGGGACTTTGCTTGAGCTTAGGTGATGACAGCAGGCATGTGACGCCCACACTGGGAGCCCTGGCTGCAGAACAGAAGCTTCTAATCAGTGACACCTGCTCAAAGCAAAAGGCCCCAGGTGGCCAGGCCAGCAGATGTCTTTATCAGTGGCTAAACATTGGCAGAGGAGCTCTGCGGACTCCTGAGAGCACAGGGCGGAAGCAGAGAGAAAGGGCTGTGGATGGGGGATCAGGGACCCTGGATTCTAGTCTCAGCTCTGCCACAGGCCGGCTGTGTGGCTTCTCCCCTCTGGGCCTTGACACAGAAAGCTGACATTTGGGTTAGATCATCTCTGGGTCCCTGTGCTGCTAACAGCCTGTGTTCTTTCTAGATTCTAAGGGACCAAGGGAAGAGCAGTTGCCCAGTGAGAGACTCATTGTGTGGGCAACTACCCCAAGGACATCTTTCGGGAGCTCTCTAGTTCGGCCCCACGGCACCCCGGAAACTAGGAGTGCTGGTGGCTAGTCCGCTGGTGATAATTCTCAGTCTCCGTGAGCCATTGAGGTGTTTCCTATCAGGGCAGCATCTCCAGTGACCTTGCTGAGTTGGTGACTTTGACAGTGAACCGGCTGGGTGAGACTGGGCTCACTGTGGCCATCAGAACCCGAGCTGGCTTCATCTCCTGGCCAGGAGGCAGCCTCACCATGTGGGCTCCTGATAGCCCCTCAGCAGCTACTCCTCCATTCTTCAGAGACCATTCACGAGCCAGCACTTCTCAGCATGTGGTTCCCATTGGCTCTGTTGTACTGAACCGAGCATAGAAAGTCAACACCAAGACAAAAGTAGGCCAAATTGCAGGACTCGCGTCTCTCCAACCCGTGGCCCCGGAGGGAGGGTGTCAATACCTTTTATACCTTCCTCCCGGGTAAGGGTATGTGGCGGGGGTTGGGGTGAAGGGATTCAGACATTTAGGGGATTCCGTAAATCATCTCCCGGGCAGAGAGGAGGTGCGGGTCTCCGGACATTCCAAGGGCTAAAGGACACATCGTGGATATATTGTCACTTCGATTGTTACCTAAGTGGTTTACAGAAGTCAAGATAAGCCTTAGTTTGCACATCATCTGGGTTGTAGTGGAAATAACAGATCTTAGTTATTTATTACAGGGCGCAGGGGCCGTGATGGAATTAGCTTGGGCTGTTTATTCTAGTCACTACAGGTAAGCAAAGGCTAGCAATTTTGGCAGTTACTGATAAGGAAGGTGTGCAGCCTTACCTAGTTTGCAGAGCAAGGCTGGCAGTTTTATTTACAGAAGCCAAGGCCAGCAGTTATTGTGTGGAGAATGGGGCAGCCGTTACAACTTACTTTAAAACACAACTTTGTCTTTTATAAAATAGTGTTGTTCAGGCTCTAACTTTAGGCCAGCTATAGCACATAACTCTAAGGAGCTTGCCTGTTTTGTTCACTAATGCCTCCCAAGGGCCTAACATGGCACTTGACACAGTAGATGCTCAAGAAATATTTGATGAATTAGCCAGGCGTGGTGGTGGGTGCCTGTAATCCCAGCTACTCAGGAGGCTGAGGCAGGAGAATTACTTGAACCCAGAGGTTTCAGTGAGCCAAGACCATGCCATTGCACTCCTGCCTAGGTGACAGAGCGAGACTTCATCTCAAATACATATATATATATGTATATATATATGTGTGTGTGTGTGTATATACACACACATATGTATATATATATTTGAGATGAATCCCCTAATACGTGGGATTAATGAGGAATATAGTATGTGTATATATATATATATACACACACACACATACATACATATATATGTGTGTGTGTATGTGTATATATATATATACACACACACATACATACATATATATGTGTGTGTGTATATATACATATACATATATTCATATATATTTGATGAGTCCGGGCGCAGGGACTCATACCTGTAATCATAGCGCTTTGGGAGGCTGAGGTGGGTTGATCATTTGAGCCCAGGAGTTTGAGACCAGCCTGGGCAACGTAATAAAATCCCCATCTCTACAAAAAATTTTAAAAATTAGCTAGGCATGGTGGTGCGTACTTGTTCCAGCTACTTGGGGTGGCTGAGGTGGGTGAATCTCTTGAATCTGGGAAATTGAGGCTGCAGTGAGCCATAATTGCAGCCGCTGTACTGCAGCCTGGGTGACAGCATGGGACCCTGTCCTAGAAAAAGAAAAGAAAAGTATTTGATAAATGAACGGAATACACTGGAGAATGAGGGAAGCAGAGGTGGTAAATGCCCAAAGCCAGACCAACCCCTGGTGGTACCATGTGTACCCTGAAGCCCACTATGCCTCAATGGTTCCAGTCCACAAAACCAAAGTGTTTTCTTTCATGCGTCAGCCAGTCTGAATCAGGTTCACCATCACGTACAACCAAGCGTCCTGAGTAATATGGGGGATTAATGAGGAATATGGTATGATTGGGAGGCTGAAGCGGGAAAGGAAAGGAAAATGTAGGGAGAGAGAAGAGGAATGGCAGAGGCAGCCATTGTGAGCTCTACTGTGCGCCCAGTAGTGGGCTCGCTTTGTCATGTATATCGTTGCTTTTCATTCTCCTGACAACCTTGTGAATTAGGTATCGTCCCTCCCACTTCACAGGTGAAAAAACTCAGGGAGGGGCTGGGTGAGGTGGCTCATGCCTGTAATCCAAGCACTTTGGAGGGCAAGGCGGGCGGATCACCTGAGGTTGGGAGTTCAAAACCAGCCTGACCAATATGGTGAAAAAAAAAAAAAGAAGAAACTCAGTGAGGTTAGGTGGCTGGCCTAAGATCATAGAGCTAGTAACTGGCAGAGGTAGAAGAAAATCCAGGTCTTGGCCGGCCTCGGTGGCTCACGCCTGTAATCCCAGGACTCTGGGAGGCCGAGGAGGGTGGATCACCTGAGGTCGGGAGTTCGAGACCAGCCTGACCAGCATGGTGAAACCCTGTCTCTACTAAATACAAAACATTAGCCAGGCGTGGTGGCAGGCACCTGTAATCCCAGCTACTTGGGAGGCTGAGGCAGGAGATTCGCTTGAACCCGGGAGGTGGAGGATACAGTGAGCCAAGATTGCGCCACTGCACTCCAGCCTGGGATAACCGGAGCGAAAACTCTGTCTCAAAAAAAAAAAAAGAAAGAAAGAAAGAAAGAAAATCCATGTCTTTCTGATTTTAAAATCCCATGCTTTCTTGATGGTTTCTTTCTTTCTTTCTTTTTTTTTTCTGCAACCATGAATTGGCCAAAATCTCCAAATATTTTCACTATTGCTGGAACCCTGGCAAGGGCAGCGAGTGGGGCTGCCAGATGCTGGGGCTGAGGAGGGAAGAGGGGTACCTGTGCGGGCCCTTTGTAGGCAGCTATTTATAAAGCTGGGCCTTCTCCCTTGTAACAAGTATCAGTGATACTTCTCCTGGCTGTTAGATGGGGGAAGGTATCCTCACCTCTGTTCCCAGGTACACATCCAGGGAAGATAGAGCCTGGAGGTCAGGTGAGGCCGGGCCGGCCTCGAGACGTGAACTAAGGCTGCTGGATCGAAGGCGTCCTGCAGGTTTTTGTACACCACGTGAATGCACCACCTCCAGGCCCCTCTGAGAGCAGCGGAGCTTCTCACAGCTCCCTGAAGCCCATTTCTAGGGTGTGCATTTCCTGCCCTAACCCACATGGCCCTGCCCCCTCTGACCTCAGCTGACTGGCCCAGCATTGGGCACCCTGCTGACCAGGGAGCCCCTGGGGGGCTTTGGTGTCTGAGCGATGTGATGAGCTGGGCCTCCTGGTAGAGGGAGCAGAAGCAGGAAGACATACAGAAAAAGCAGAAACAGAGGCAGCCCACCAGAGAGATGACTATTTTGGGCCTGGCCCGGGTGCCTGAGAGCCGTCTGCTCTCTGAATTAGGAGGCCTGCTGTGTAGCTGCCCCTGGGGCCCTGAACTCTTCAGTCCCTTTGTGCTGTCAATTCCAGATAAGAATCTCTCGTTTTTTAAAATTGTTTATTATTTTTAATTTATTATTACTTTATTTTATTTTTAAAAATATTAACTTCCCGGCTCAGTGGCTCACATCTGTAATCCCAGAACTTTGGGAGGCCAAGGCAGGTGGATCACCTGAAGTCTGGAGTTCAAGACCAGCCTGACCAACATAGACAAACTCCGTCTCTACTAAAACTGTTAAAAAAAAAAATTAGCAGGGCGTCATGGTGCATGCCTGTAATCCCATCTACTCAGGAGGCTGAGGCAGGAGAATTGCTTGAACCCAGGAGGCGGAGGTTGCGGTGAGCCAAGATCATGCCATTGCACTCCAGCCTGGGCAACAAGAACGAGACCCCATCTCAAAAAAAAAAAAATTAACTTTTCATACAACACTGATGTATATTTTTAAGTTAAAACTTTTTTTTTTTTGAGATAGGATCTTGCTCTGTCACTGAGGCACCATCACAGCTCACTGGACTCTTGGGCCCAAGCAATCCTCCTGCCTTGGTCTCCCCAGTAGTAGCTGGGACTATACCTGTGCTCCACTGCCCTATTTATTTTTATTTTTATCTTTATTTATTTTTTTGAGATGGAGTTTCACTCTTGTCACCCAGGCTGGGGTGCAATGGTGCAATCTCGGCTCACTGCAACCTCTGCCTCCCAGGTTCAAACAATTCTCCTTGCCTCAGCCTCCTGAGTAGCTGGGATTACAGGTGCCCACCACCACACCTGGCTAATTTTTGTATTTTCTAGTAGAGATGAGGTTTCGCCATGTTGGCCAGGCTGGCCTTGAACTCCTGACCTCAGGTGATCCACCCACCTCGGCCTCCCAAAATGCTGGGATAACAGGTGTGAGCCATGGCGCTATTTTTATTTTTTGTAGAGACAGGATCATGCTGTGTTGCCCAGGATGGTCTCGCTCTCCTAGGCTGAAGAAATCCTTCCACCTTGGCCTCTCAAAGTGCTGGGATTATAGGCGTGAACCATGGCATCTGGTCTCCCCTCTTTTCAGTCTAGCTTGAGTGGAAGCGATTGTGGTAACCCAGAGAGGTAGACAGGTGACCCAGGCTGCTGAGACTGATGTGGTCTGCCCTGTCTCATTCACAGGGATCCTGACGCTGGGGCCTGTGGCCTCCCACACGGGAGCTTGGAGCCACTGGGTCCTGTGGTTCATATGGATGCCTCAGGGCCAGAGCCTGAGGGAGGGGCATGTGTGTGGGCTGGAACCAAGGGCAGGAAAGGAGGGGTCACGGGGAACGTGATTTTCAGTCATGACATCACAGCATACCTCAGTCGTGGGTGTGTTTTAAGTAATCTGTTACTCATAATAGCCAAAGCACTTGTGCGGATTTTAAAGCACATATTTGCCTCTGTAACCACGTCAAATTTCCCAAGGCCCAGAAGGGTACACACTGAAAAGTTCCCTTCCTTCCCACTGAGCTCTCCCTCCTGAGGCCCCCATCTTTACCAGAGTTTCAGCATCCTACCTGAAACATTTTGTGTACCTATAAGCAAACACTCTTGTACACGTTCCTGCTTTCCCTTATTTATACCCAAACGTTAGCATATTGTTCCCATTACCCTACACTTTGTTTTTTTCATCTGTGAATAATTAACTAACTTTCCCTCTAGTGAGAGCAGATTTGAGATCGTCCCCACAACAAAGTCACTTCTGCTCACTTGCCTTCCAAGGGCACCTTTCCGAGCGGAGAGGGGGTTAGTCAGCAGGGCCCGGGACCCTTTGGGAGGGTATGTATGTATTCGTGTGTGTACGTGTGTGCGTGTGTGTGCGCATGTATGTGAGACCAGCAGGACAGGCCTCACTTGGAAGACCTGGTTTTAGGTCTAAGGCCCCACGAACAAGCCCAGGGCCTTAATGCCCCCTCTGGTTCAGTTTCCTTCCCACAAAGAGGAATGACAAGCCTGTTCTCTGGGGTTGTTGAGGGTGGAACGAGGATGTGTTGAGGAGGACCTGCTGAGACGCTGCCCTGTGAATTGTCTAGTGCTAGGCGGTGAGCGGTTATTGTCAGATGGACAGATTCGAAAGCTTCTCATCCATTTTCCCTTACAGATGTATCTGGCTTTCTCTGCTTACTCCCAGCCACCTCCCCATTCCCAGCTGAAGGCATCATCTCCTCCTCCTGGGGCTTCCCTCCCACGTGGACCTGCCTGTTTATGGGCATCTGCTCCACCTCACTTCCCTCCTGCCACCCCTTCTCAGGCACCTGAAACTGCCTCTGTTCAAGTGCAACGGCACAAACACAGCTACTGCTGGCTTTTTTGTTTGTTTGTTTTTTTGAGATGGAGTTAAGCTCTGTTGCCCAGGCTGGAGTGCAGTGGCGATCTCCACTCACTGCAACCTCTGTCTCCCGGGTTCAAGTGATTCTCGTGCCTCAGCCTCCCAAGTAGCTGGGATTAAAGGCGCAAGCCACCAAGCCCAGCTTTTTTTGTAGAGACAAGGTTTCCCTGTGTTGTCCAGGCTGATCTTGAACTCCTGGGCTCAAGCAATCCACCCACCCGCCTCAGCCTCTCAAAGTGTTGGGATTACAGGCATAAGCCACTATGCCTGGCCCCTTCACATGTGCTTTTTTTTTTTTTTTGAGATGGAGTTTTGCTTTTGTTGCCCAGGCTAGATTGCAATGGCACAGTCTTGCTTCACTGCAACCTCTGCCTCACAGGTTCAAGCGATTCTACTGCCTCAGCCTCCCGAGTAGCTGGGATTATAGGCATGCGCCACCACGCCCAGCTAATTTTGTGTTTTTAGTAGAGACGGGGTTTCACCATGTTGGCCAGGCTGGTCTCGAACTCCTGACCTCAGGTGATGATCTACTCACCTTGGCCTCCCAAAGTGCTGAGATTACAGGTATGAGCCACTGTGACCAGCCTCTTCATATTTTTTTTTTCTTACTGATATGTGGACACACCCAAATTTTTTTTCTTTTCTTTTCGCCTCTTCATATGTTTTAATTGAAAACTTAAAAAACTCTTTGGGTCAGAAGTTGTTCTGAGCACTTCGACTTGTTAACTCACTTAATTTTCCCAACTACAACTCAAAGAGGTAGGTACTCTTATTGGCCATTTTGTTGTGTTTTGTTTTGTCTATTTCTTTTTTGAAGACTGGGTCTCCCTATGTTGTCTAGGCTGGTCTTGAACTCCTGGACTCAAGTCATCCTCCTGCCTCAGTCTCCCAAAGTACTGGGATTACAGGAGTGAGCAGGCTTCCTAGCCATTTTACAGATGAGGAAACTGAGGCTGGAGAAGTTAAGTGCAGCTGCCCTGTGTGCATCAGGCACAGGCAGGCAGTGCTGGTGCTGGACCTGCCTCTAGAGCCTGTGTGCCTGGCCTTCCCTCACCCCCTGCCCTTCCTTCCTTAGGTAACTCCTTTGTAACTTGGCCTCAGCTTAATGTCACTTTCTCCGGGAGGTATTTCCTAAGGCCCCTCTTGCAGTGTAAGCAGCCTCCAGAGTGGAGTGCCCTCGGCTCCTCTTGTGTGTCTCTCAATCACTTCTTTTTTGTACTATAATTGCTTATTTGTCTGTGCTCAGTCTCAGTCCCCTGGGTTTGGCAGGTTTGGGTACTTTTGTTTGCCCTTAGATCTGATCTGCCTTGCATACAGAAAGCATGCCATAAATGTGAGCTGAGTGACCTTTCCATGATGCAGAACTGCTGGGAGCTGTAGGAAAAAGAGTCCCCAGTAGTGGTCTGGCTCAAGAAGGAGGAACGTGAAATTAGAAACAGACCAGGGGATGTAGCCGTGCTGATGCATGTGTGTGTTTGGGTGTCTCTGCCTCCCCATGGAGGGGTGGTGAAGAGAGTATGGATTTCAAACTGTGGTGAACCTGGTTCAAATCCCCGCTCTACCACCTGCTGCAGTGTGATCTAGAGAAAGCTGTGGAACCTGTTTCTCATCCACCTAAGTTACCTGAAAGGGCTGGCACGACACCAGTGGGCCCTGCTCCTTCTGCTGCTACCAATGTCCTAATGTAAATGGCCTCCACTTTCTGCACCCCTGTTCCCATCTGCAAAATCAGAGCCTTGGCCAGGGCAGTTCTGAGGCCACCTCCCTGTTTAAGCCACTTTAACTTGATGGACGCGTCTCAGGTTTTATACTCTGGAACATTTGGATGTAGCTGGGAACGTCTCTCCTGGAGGAAGCAGAGGGTGATGTTTCACCCAGCAATCCCGCACCCACGAGAAAGCCTGCCCTGGTCAGCAGAAGAGCAATCCGAGAAGCTGTGTGTGATGATGGAGTAGCCCCCACCACAGAGGTTCCTTTCTAAAGCTGCTTGGGAATCAAATTACACTGGCTCCCTCCTGCTAGCAGGGAGGCCAGAAGTGCTGATAAGACCTCACATATTTCTATGCAAAGCTGATCTCCATTCAGCTTCACAAGAGCCCTAGAGGCAGTGACCTCGACTAACTACCTGCCGATGCTGGACACAGTGAGGGGCTGTGTTAGTCAGGGTTCTCCAGAGAAACAGCCAACAGGATATGCGTGCGCATGTGTGTAGACATATATATGTATATATGCAGAGATTTACTTTAAGGAATTGGCTCATGGGTTATGGAGTCTTGGTGAGTTCCAAGTCTGTAGGGTGGGGTGTCAGGTGGGAGACCCAGCAAAGAGCCCCTCTTGCAGTTCACCACAGAATTCTCTCTTGCACCGGTCAGTCCGTCTCTCATTCTCTTTAGGCTTTTGATGAGTTGGATGAGGCCCATCCACATCACGGAGGACAATCCGCTTTACTCCAAGTTCATCATTTATATCCTTTTTTTTTTTTTTTTGAGATGGAGTCTCGCTCGGTTGCCTAGGCTGGAGTGCAGTGGCATGATCTCGACTCACTGACTCACTGCAACCTCTGCCTCCCAGGTTCAAGTAATTCTTCTGCCTCAGCTTCCCGAGTAGTTGGGATTACAGACTCATGCCACCATGCCTGGCTAATTTTTGGATTTTTATTAGAAATGGGGTTTCAACATATTGGCCAGGTTGGTCTCGAACTCCTGACCTTGTGATCTGCCTGCCTCAGTTTCCCAGAGTGCTGGGATTACAGGCATGAACCACTGCACTCAGACCCGAATCTTATTATTATTTTGAGATGGAGTCTCACTCTGTCGCCCAGGCTGGAGTGCAAAGGTGAGGTCTCGGGTCACTGCAACCTCTGCCTCCTGGGTTGAAGCGAGTCTCCTGCCTCAGCCTTCCAAGTAGCTGGAGTTGCAGGTGTCCACCACCACACCTGGCTAATTTTTGTATTTTATTTTATTTATTTTAGTAGAGATGTGATTTCATCATGTTGGCCAGGCTGGTCTCAAACTCCTGACCTCAAGTGACCCGCCCACCTTGGCAGAGTGCTGGGATTATAGGCATGAGCCACCGTGCCCAGCCTTAAATCTTATCATCCAAAAACACCTTCAGGGAAACATTCAGGATGTTGGACCAAATATCTGGTCCATGGTCCAGCCAAGTTACACATAAAAGTAACCATCACGGGGCTTTCTGTTTAATCCGTACAACCTGGGAGTAGGTGCCAGATTCCTGTTTCCGATGAGGAAACTGAGGCTCCAAGGAGTGAAGAGGTATCTCCGGGCACGGAGCTGCGGTGGCATGCTGTCAGAAGGCAGAGCATGAGAATGCTGTCTGCGTCACCTGGGCGACCAGAGCAGAGGGATGTGACATGACCGACCAGAACCAGGTGGAAGTATGACTATGCATGGAAAGGGGATGATGGGCAGCTGGGGTCTCCCCAACCCTCAAGATCTGAACAAGAGTGGCTCAAATCTTCATCCCCCCACGTGGCAAGTCTAATGTCTCCCCAGGGTGCCTAAGTTGTCTGGGATGTGCTGGAATGCATTTTCTTGGTCATTCTGGCCCCTGAGTTCCTGCTTCTACCTGGTTAACAATCTTAGCCCATTTGTCCACTCAGCAACCTTCTACCTTTATTTCAAAATCCGCCCACTTCCCACCCCGTCACGTTGCACCTGTGTTTGTGGCAAGCTTTGCTGACGGTCTGGAGAGGTGGAGGGAAATTACAGAGCAGCAATGACAGCTGCAAATGGAATAGTAGACAACGTGCTCTTAGAAAACCAGCCTCTCCTGGCCATTTTTACAGCTCCGGTGCCCTGTTACTAGGTGCTCCACCGCTTTCTTCCTTTCTCTGCACCCTTTTATCACTACCCTCTTCCTCTCAGAAATGCAATCAAATTCCTCCCATTTTCTTTTGCAGTGAAGTCCTACCTTCTCTCATCCAGAGTCCTTATCTTGGCTCCAGGCTCCGGCTGGTGTCCTGGGGGTGGGCAGATTTTCTTTTTCTTTTTTTTTTTTTTTTTTTAGACGGAGTTTTGCTCTGTCGCCCAGGCTGGAGTACAATGGCACGATCTCGGCTCACTAACCTCCACCTCCTGGGTTCAAGCGAATCTCCAGCCTCAGCCTCCTGAGTAGCTGGGATTACAGGCATGCGCCACCATGCCTGGCTAACTTTTTCGGTGTTTTTTTTTTTTTTTTTTTTAATATATATGGGGTTTCACCATGTTGATCAGGCTGGTCTCGAACTCCTGACCTCATGATCCGCCTGCCTTGGCCTCCTAAAGGGCTGGGATTACAGGTGTGAGCTACCTCGCCCGACATGGACAGATGTTTTATGAGAGTTCTTTATACCAAGAGGCAGCCCTCCTCCTCCCCCGGTGCCCTTTCAAAGGTGGAGTCTGGTTCCTTCTTCCATAGGAACAGGAATGGGGCAGTGTCTGAGGCCAACTGCAGCATTGCCTTTCCCAGCGCTGGCCAGGGGAGGCCACCTCCACCTGTCTGGCCTGAGGCAAGTGCCTGTGTCATGGGGACAGATCTCCAGTCACCTCAGCTGCAGACTCCAGGCTGTGATCCCACATAGCCCTGCGATTCATCCTGCTCTGTGACTTGCCCACAGGGAGTGGGTGCCCTGGCCAGGGGCAGGAGGGTCTGGTCTGGAAATTGCACTTGATGCTGGTGTGTCTTAGTCTCTTAGCTCAGGTGAACTCTGACAGCCACCCTGGCGTCCGTAGTGTTTCCCTCCACTCGGGATGCTTTGGGTTCTTGGATTCTAAGCCCCTCCTATGCCTGTTGGGCATCTGTTCTCTGTTCCCTCTTAGGATCATTGATGGCTGGAAATCAGGTGCCCTGGAGTTTAGATTTCCAGGTTTCAGAAACCTTTGGGCTCTTGAGAGTTTCATTGCACAAGAGGCTGGTCCTGTGGGCTTCAAAGGCAAACAGACATGGTTGAAATCCTGACTCCACCCACTGCTGTGGGATTTGGGTAAGTTATTTAACCTCACTGAGCCTTAATTTCTTAATTTTTAAAATGGGGATCATAACACCTTCCTCCTGAGGGCTGCTGAGGGGACAAAGACTTAAGGACTTTGTATGACTCCACCTGTTCAGGTCAAAGTGCAGGGAGCAGAGGGGCTGGCCCTGCCCTCCATCACCTCTGGCCTCCAGGGGAACTGGGGCCTCACCTGGTGCCCCCACCACTCCCAGCCTGGCCTCCACAAGGGCTTGAAAGCACCTCTGGATGCCACTGGGAGATGTGACCTGTGGCTTTAGCCAAGGTCACTGTGGAGGCAGTGGGGACCGTATCATCTGTGTAAATAGTTGTAGGTTGACCACCTGAGTCTCGCAGGTCCAGGAAGCCTATTCATGGAAGTGGGGCTGTTCCAATTCCCTGAATGATATCCTCAAAAGACTCTGGTTGAGTATGGGCAGGTGCCCCCTCTGTTGCTCTCTGCCTCCCTCCACCCTCCCTGTGAGCTGGCAAGTTGCACCCAGTGGTGGGGACTTTCGTTTGGGTGAATGCTTGAGGTCTTTTAGCCAGAGAGTTTGGATAAAAGAGGGAGGAAGGGAAAACACCCAGCTCAGTACACTCAGTCCACAATCTATAATGATCTTCTTTTATGTGCTAGGCAATGCCAGTTTTAGACTTGGGTCCCTGTCCCCACTTCCCCACTCCAGCAAGCTCTCCAACCATCCACTCCGTGTGTGGACTTGACCCCCATGGAGCTCTGACATTCACACCCAAGCCTCTGTTCCAGGGGACAGCTCACTCCTGCTGGCTGGTGTGGGACTACATAAGATAGAGTAGCCGGATGGTGTTGGTGTGCTGGCTTTGTGTGACTGTTTATATAGACGAGGCCCAGAAAAACAACAGACATAGATTTCTCATAGCCCTGGAGACTGGAAGTCTGAGATCAGGGCACCAGCACGGCTGGTTCCAGTGAGGGCTCTCTTCCAGGCTGCAGACGACAGACACTCACGTGTCCTCACGTGTTGGAAAGAGGGTGAGCGAGCTCTCTGGGGTCCCTTTTGTAAGGGCACCAATCCCATTCACGAAAGCTTCACCCTGTGACTTAATTACTTCCCAAAGGCTCCATCTCCTAATACAACAATCACAATGGGGGTGAGAACTCCAAAATATGAATTTTGGGGGAATAAATACAAACATTTGGTTCATTGCAATTATCAAGCCATTTGGTGGAGGAGGCTCATTTAGATACAGCAATAGGCTCTTTTGTATGTGGCTAGTAGACGTGTAAATAGGTACAACCATTTTGGAAAAGAATTGGCATTTTTTATATGACACTACAAGATGACATCATACAACCCAGTGATCCCTCTCCTAGATATCTACCTAACAGAAATGCTTGCCCGAGCCACCAGGAAAGATGTGTGACAATGTTCTTAACAGTGTGGTTTTTTATGGCAAAGAGCTGGACAGCTTGAGAGCTCATTGACAGGAGGGCAGATACATTTTCTCGCACAATGAAATATTACACAGCTTTGAACATAAATGAATCGCAGAGTCGTGCTTTTAAAAATAGAAGTCAGGTCAGGTGCGATGGCTCACGCCTGTAATCCCAGCACTTGGGAGGACGAGGTAGGCAGATCATGAGGTCAGGACTTCAAGACCAGCCTGGCCAACATGGTGAAACCCCATCTCTCCTAAAAATATAAAAATTAGCCAGGCGTGGTGGCATGCGCCTGTAGTCCCAGCTACTTGAGACTACTCCAGCCTGGGCAACAGAGCAAGACTCTGTCTCAAATAAAAAGATTAAGATTAATCTTCGTCCAGTCCAGGCACCACCGCCTGTAATCTCAGCGCTTTGGGAGGCCAAGGTGGGCAGATCACCTGAGGTTGGGAGTTCAAGACCAGCCTGACCAACATGGAGAAACCCCGTCTCTACTAAAAATACAAAATTAGTTGGGTGTGGTGGTGCATGCCTGTAATCCCAGCTACTCAGGAGGCTGAGGCAGGAGAATCACTTGAACACAAGAGGCAGAGGTTCCGGTGAGCCAAGATCACACCATTGCACTCCAGCCTGGGCAAAAAGAGTGAAACTCAAAAAAAAAAAAGTCTCCGTCCTCATTGAACTTGACCTCACCCACAGCATTTGACCTGGGTTATCACTTCTGCGTTTGGGAAACCCTTTCTTGCATCTCTGGAGCTTTCACTCCTAATTCTCTGCTCACCCCAATGGCCACTCTCTGTTGGTCTCAGGAGAATAGCTACTCAGGAGGCTGAAGCAGGAGAATTGCTTGAACCCAGGAGGCAGAGGTTGCAGTGAGCCCAGATCATGCCATGCACCCAGCCTGGGTGACAGAGCAAGACTTTGTCTCAAAAAAAAAAAAAAAAAAAAAAAGGGCAAGGCATGGTAGCTCAAGCCTGTAATCCCAGCACTTTGGGAGGCAGATGGATCACCTGAGGTCAGGAGTTCAAGACCAGCCTGACCAACATGGTGAAACCCCGTCTCCAAAAAATTTTTAATTTTTTGTAGAGAAAGGGTCTCACTATGTTGCCCAAGCTGGTCTTGAACTCCTGGCCTCAAGTCATCCTTCTGCCTCAGCCTCCCAAAGTATTGGGATTATAGTAATGAGCACCGCATCTGGCCTAATCTCCCTCCTGCTCACTCTGTTTCAGCCTATTTGGTCTCTATGCTGTGCCTGGGACCTGCAGGCACTCCAGTAAATAATACACAAGATGATAAGAAAGCAAAACAGCCTATTGCTGATAAGGAGAAAGTTTAAGTGGTCTCGATAGAAGATCCAATCAGCTACATTTTCTTAAACCAAAGCCTAATCCATAACAAGGCTCCAACTCTCTTCAATTCAATTCAATGAGGCTGAGTGAGGTGAGTAAGCTGCAGAAAAGATGGAAGCTAGCAGAGGCTGGTTCATGAGGTTTAAGGAAATAAGCCATCTTTGTAACCTAAAAGTAAAACATAAAGCAGCAAGTACTGATGTAGAAGCTTCAAGTTATCCAGAAGATCTTGTTAAGATAACTGATGAGGCCAAGTGTGATGGCTCATGCGTGTAATCCCAGCACTTTGGGAGGCCGAGGCGGTTGGGTCACCTGAGGTCAGGAGTTCGAGACCAGCCTGGCCAACATGGTGAAACCCCGTTTCTACTAAAAATGCAAAAATTAGCCAGCGGGCACCTGTAATCCCAGTTCCTCGGGAGGCTGAGGCAGGAGAGTGGCTCGAACCTGGGAGGCAGAGGTTACAGTGAGCCAAGATGGTGCCGTTGCACTCCAGCCTGGGTGACAAGAGTGAGACTTAGTCTCAAAAAAAAAAAAAGATAACTGATGAGGTGGCAACACTAAACAACAGGTTTTCAATGTAGACAACACAGGCGTCTACTGAGGGAAGATGCCGTCTAGAGCTTTCATGGCTAGAGAGGAGACGTCAAAACTTCAAAGGAAAGGATAACTGGCTTCAGAACTTCAAAGGAAAGGATGACTCTCTTGTTAAGGGCTAAGGCAGCTGGTGACTTTAAGTTGAAGCCAATGCTCATTGACAAATCCTAAAATTGCAGGGCCCATAAGAATTGTGCTAAAGCTACTCTGCTGTGCTCTATAAATGGAACAACAAATCCTGGATAACAGCACGTCTGTTAACCATTATAGTATGGTTTACTGAACATTTGAAGCCCTCTGTTGAGACCTACTGCTCAGAAAAAAAAAAATTTCTCAAAATATTACTGCTCATAGATAAGACACCTGATCACCCAAGAGATTTGATGAAGATATATAAGGAGATTAATGCTGTTTTCATGCCTGCTAACACATTAATTCTGCAGCCCATGGATTAAGGAGTAATTTTGATATTCAAGTCTTATTATTTAAGAAATACATCTTGCAGCCTGGGTGTAGGGGTGCACGCCTGTAATCCCAGCACTTTGGGAGGCTGAAGCAGGCGGATCATGAGGTCAAGAGATCGAGACCATCCTGGCCAACATGGTGAAACCCCTTCTCTACTATACAAAAATTAGCTGGGTGCGGTGGTGTGCACCTGCAGTACCAGCTTCTCGGGAGGCTGAGGCAGGAGAATCGCTTGAACTTGGGAGGCGGAGGTTGTACTGAGCTGAGATTGTGCCACTGCACTCTAGCCTGACTACAGAGCAAGATTCTGTCTCAAAAAAAAAAAAAAAAAAAGAAAGAAAGAAAAAGAAAGAAAGAAAGAAAGAAAGAAATCTTGCAAAGCTATAGCTGCCATAGATAGTGATTTCTGTGATGGATCTGCACAAAGTAAACTGAAAATCTTCTGGAAAGGATTCACCATCCTAGATGCCATTAAGAACATTTGTGATTCATGGGGGGAACGTCAAAATGGCAACATTAATCAGAGTTTGAAGAAGTTGATTCCAACTCTCATAGATGTCTTTGAGGGGTTCAAACTTTAGCGGAGGAAGTAACTGCAGATGTGTTGGAAATAGCAAGAGAACTAGAATTAGAAGTGAAGCCTGAAGATGTGACTGAATTGCTGCAATCTCATGAGAAAACTTTAATATTAATATTCAGTAAGCCATTAAAAGTAATGGCAAAACCACAATTACTTTTGCATCAACATAACAGATGAGGAGCTGCTTCTTATGGATGAGCAAAGAAAGTGGTTTCTCAAGATGGAATCTACTTCTGGTCAAGATGCTATAAACATTGTTAAAATGACAACAAAAATTTAGCATATTACAAACTTAGTTGATAAAACAGTGGCAGGGTTTGAAAGGACTGACTCCAATTTTGAAAGAAGTTCTATTTTGGGTAAAATGCTAGGCCAGGCACGGTGGCACATGTCTGTAATTCCAGCACTTTGGGAGGCCGAGGTGGGTGGATCACCTGAAGCCAGGAGTTAAAGACCAGCCTGACCAACATGGAGAAACACTGTCTCTACTAAAAATACAAAAATTAGCCAGGTGTGGTGGTGCATGCCTGTAATCCCAGTTACTTGGGAGGCTGAGGCAGGAAAATCACTTGAACCCAGGAGGCAGAGGTTACGGTGAGCCGAGATCGTGCCATTGCACTCCAGCCTGGGCAAGAAGAGCAAAACTCCGTCTCAAAAAAAAAAAAAAAAAAACGCTATCAAATACTATCACAGGCTACAGAGAAATCTTTTATGAAAGGAAGAGTCAATCAATGCAGAAAACTTCATGTCCTCTTATTTGGGGAAATTGCCACAGCCATCCCAAACTTTAGCAACCATCATTCCAGTCAGTCAGCAGTCATACATTGAGGCAAAAAGATATGACTCACTGAAGGCTCAGATGATTGTTAGCATTTTTTTAAGCAATAAAGTATTTTAAAATTAAGGTAGGTACATATTTTTAGACATAATGCTATTGCATATTTAATAGACTAGAGTGTGGTATAAACATAACTTTTGTATGCACTGGGAAACCAAAAATTTGTGTGACTCACTTGATTGCAATGTTTGTTTTAATGCCGTGATCTGGAACCAAACCTACAACGTTCTCTCTGAGGTATGCCTGTACACTAAAATAGTTTAAATGTTCTTGTGTCTGTTTCCCCCCAATAAAAATACATTTACAGGCTAATCTTTTGTTTGGTTCACTCTGGTATCTCAGTAGCTTAGAACAGTGCTTGGCACAGACTGGGCCCTCGGTAAATTTTTTTTTTTTTAGATGGAGTTTCACTCTATCACCCTGGCTGGAGTGCAACGGCATGATCCTGGATCACTGCAATCTTTGCCTCCCGAGTTCAAGCCAGTCTCCTGCCTCAGTCTCCCCAGTAGCTGAGATTACAGGCACCTGCCACCACACCCAGATAATTTTTTTGTATTTTAGTAGAGACGGGGTTTTGCCATGTTGGCCAGGCTGGTCTTGAACTCCTGACCTCAGGTGTTCCACCCACCTTGATCTCCCAAAGTGCTGGGATTACAGGCATGAGCCACCACGCCCTGCCAATAACTGTTTATTGAACAAATCAAGTAATGGATTGTTATTATGCCCTGTGTAATCTAAATCGGATAAAGGGGAAGTGGCATCACGAGGATGTGAGAGGGAGAAGGTGGTAAGGTCAGTGGATCAGAGGTTCTGGGCAGGGCTGGAGTGAGTTTGAATGACAGAAAAGGGATTGGAGAATATGGTGCTTAGGTTGAGATAATGAAGGGTCCCTTTGTGCTATTTTGTTCATTTCAGTCTTCATTGCTGGTTTCTCCTCAACATTTAAAAAAATTTAATAAATTTAAATTTAGAGATGGGGTCTCAAACTCCTGGCCTCAAGTGGCCCTCCTGCCTCAGCCTCCTGAGGATCTGGGACTACAGGCACACCCCTGTAGTGTATGCCACTGCACCTGGCTCCCCTCAACATCTCAATCTCTAAAACTGGATTGAAGTAATAAAAAAAAAAAGTCTGAGGCAGTGTTTTTCAAATTGAGAGACACAGCCCATTAGTGGATCATAAAATTAAGTTAGTGGGTTGCAACCAGCATCTATTGAAAATGAAATAGAATAGAATAGAAAATAGCAGGGCACACTGCATGCAGCAAGGATATGTATTATATCATAAAGCTTTCATTTCAATTTATAGATGTAGATGTGGGTATTTCTATACGGTGCCTGTGTGTACTGAGTCACACATATGGTTGGGTCATGGACAGACAAGTTTGAAAGCCCCTGGCCACAAGAGTGAGTGAGGAGGTCACCAAACAGAGAGGCCAGGTCACTGGAAAGATTTTATGGTAAATCCTGAAATTACCAAGACTTTCTAGGGGTAGTGCTCAAAGACAGAAATTTTTACAGTGTTGAAAATCTTCAAGAAATGTCCCAGGAGTCTGTAGATGGTTGCGACAGGCGGCGCTTACTCCTTTATCCAAGATCTCTAATTCTAACCCTTTCCTGCCCGTTCCTGGACTTCAGCCTGAGCAACCCGCCTCTAACACTCTACGTGCAGCCCCAGTGCTGAGTTTCCTCATTCATACCTCCTGCTCTCCAAGGGCACTTCGTGATCACAGCAGCATAATGACAAGGTTGCCCATCATTTGCCGGGTCCCTCCTTATGCTCTGATTAGTAGGAACTGACCCTCATTTTATTTTATTTTACTTGAGACGGAGTTTCGCTCTTGTTGCCCAGGCTGAAGTGCAATGGTGCAATCTCTGCTCACTGGGTCCTCCACCTCCCAGGTTCAAGTGATTCTCCTGTCTCAGCCTCCCAAGTAGCTGGGATTACAGGTGCCTGCCTGGCTAATTTTGTATTTTTAGTAGAGACAGGATTTCACCATGTTGGTCAGGCTGGTCTCGAACTCCTAACTTCAAGTGATACACCTGCCTCTGGCTCCAAAAGTGCTGGAATTACTGGTGTGAGCCACTGTGCCCAGCCTGCCCTTCATTTTATAGAGGAGAGCCAGGAGTTTAGAGGTTAAGTCACTTGTCTAAGGTCACTCAGTAAGCGGCAGAGCCAGGATTTGAACTCAAGCCTGTCTCCTTCCCTACAAGGCCTTTGCAATGCACCCCACAGCCTCCCTCACCAGCTACTTGAGTCACTCTTGCAGACCATCCTCAGAGCATGAAATTCAGATTTCATGCTTCAATAACAGCTACAAATCACTCCACTTCATGAACAGTGTGGTCTGTCACAGAATTGAAAACGTTAAAATTATTCCCCAGCCTCACAAGATGGAGTCTTGCTCTGTTGCCCAGGCTGGAGTGCAGTGGCGTGATCTCAGCCCACTGCAACCTCCACCTCCCGGGTTCAAGTAGTTCTCCTGCCTCAGCCTCCCGAATTAGCTGGGATCATGCCTGGCAAATTTGTGTGTGTGTGTTTTTTAGTAGAGACGGGATTTCACCATGTTGGCCAGGTTGGTCTCAAACCCTTGACCTTGTGATCTACCTGCCTTTGGCTCCCAAAGTGCTGGGATTACAGGCATGAGCCACTGTGCCCAGCCTGAAAATGTGAAAATTCTTGAATGGCTACTGTCCACATTGCATGTCAACCCTGCCCCCAGAGCTGTGCTGCGGACATAGAAAGTAAAGACCTAAAGACCCAGCTCCTGGCCTCAGGAGATTACAATCAGAAGACTTGAGACCTTAGAGATTAGACAGGTTATTTGCATTTCACAAATGCCAACACGAAGGCCTGTGAGACGTCTTGGAGCACCAAGTAAGGATCACCTTGTTGCAATTATTTATTGACTCCTGGGTCACTCCCCATCATTTCTTGAAGGTTTTAGTGCCTGGCACAATATCTCTCTCTCTCCAACCCCTATAAAATCTTCAAAATACAGATCTGCTGCCAGCAGTTTATACCTTTCACAGGTTGAGATGGTAGAGGACAGTGTGGGAGATAGATGAGTCTGGCTCACAGCGTCAGGGCCCACTAAGTTGCTATGTCCTACTTGACTCCGGGTGTCTGGAGACCATGTGCTCCAGGTGAGGCAGGGCCCTCCCAGCCCCCGGGCGAGGGAGAATGAGTACTGCTTTACCTGACCTGCCATGGTAATTCCTTCCACTCTACTTGCCTTGGTTTAAGAAAGAGCATGTGATCATTTCTGGCCAATGGGATGTAAGGAGATGTCTTCTGTGGGAATTCTGGGGATGTTTTTCATATTCTTTAATTTTTTTTTTTTTTGTGAGACGGAGTCTTGCTCTGTTTCCCAGGCTGGAGTGCAGTGGCGTGATCTCGGCTCCCCACGACCTCTGCCTCCCAGGTTCAAGCAATTCTCCTGCCTCCACCTCCCAAGTAGCTGGGATTACAGGCTCGCACCACCATGCCCGGCTAATTTTTTTATTTTTAATAAAGACAGGGTTTCACCACATTGGTCAGGCTGGTCTAGAATGCCTGATCTCAGGTGATCTGCCTGACCTCAGGTGATCTGCCTGCCTCAGCTTCCCAAAGTGCTGGGATTACAGGCGTGAGCCACTGCGCCTGGCTCATGTTCTTAAAAAAGAGACACACTGAAGGAAACTTTTCTCTTCTAGCCTTTAGACACAGACATTGTGATGACATGAAGCCTTGAGTGGCAGTAGCCACCTTGTGTCTTTGAAGGGCTAAACACAATGGCAAAAACCTATGTGCTGAGAACAGTCAGCCATGGAACTCCCCCTCCTCTGACTTTCCTGTATGTGATAGAAGTTCCTTATTGCTTAAAAATGTTTGGGTTGGGCGCGGTGGCTCATGCCAGTAATCCCAGCACTTTGGAAGGCCAAGGTGGGTGGATCACTTGAGCCCAAGAGTTCAAGACCAGCCTGGGCAACACGGTGAAACCCTGTCTCTGCAAAAAATGCCCACACACAAGAAAATTAGCCGGGCGTGGTGGCACATGCCTGCAGTCCCAGCTACTTGGGAGGGTGAAGCGGGACGATCACTTGAGCCTGGGAGGATGAGGCTGCAGTGAACCATGATCGTACCACTGTGCTCCAGCCTGGGTGACAGAGTGAGACCCTGTCTCAAAAAAAAAAAAAATGTAAGTCTGACTTTGGGCTTCTGATGCTTGTCACCCAAAGCATCCTCAAGTAACATGCAGCATCAGATGTCCATAGAAGGCCAAGCAAAGTAGCAGTGGGCTGCAATGAGGGTTAAAATGTCAGCTGCTGCAGCGGACAAGCCCAGGAGTCCTAGCGTTTCATACAAGACGTCCCTCACTGCGTCCTGCCAATGTACAAGCCGTCCTGCTGAGGCACCTTTCATGTCATTTCATAAGGTCATTCAGGGATCCAAGATCCTTTTTTCCTTCCTCTAGATTCCTCCATGGAGCCATTAGAGGAGAAAAAGCCAAGAAGACACACCTGCTTCTGTGCTGGAAGTTACGCTCACCACTTCCACTTTTATTCCACCGGCAAGAAGTGGTCCCATCATTCCTTGCGGATGCAGGGAGACTGGCTGAGCAGCCCCTTCCAGCACTGACTGCACCCTCCAGAAAGGCGGCAGGGCCTCCAGGATCGGATAATCCAATCAGCAGGAGGTCTCTGCCACAAGGTCTGATGATGGGCTGATGAGGTGCTGAGCTGGGCCTCGGTGGGAAGGGAGGACTTCATGAGGAAGAGAGGGAGGGACTTTCGGTGGGTGGTGGGTGGGCACAGTGTGTCTTAAGGTAAAGAGCTGATTCAAAGGAAATCCATTTGGGGTAGGGTCTGCATTTGGTGTGAAGAGGTCCATAAATTTGGGTAGAAAGAGACTCAAATATAGGGCCTTGGGTGTCTGTGTCAACCTACCCTTGTCATGTGTTCCCCAGAGTTAACTTGGAACTGTTGTGCAAGACAGGATCTATCTGGGTCACCACCTGTAAAGCATCAGGGTTGAGGATGAATCCCATGATGCCCAATGGCATGGGTAAAATAAGATTTTTT
Source organism: Cacajao melanocephalus (assembly GCA_963573385.1). NCBI lineage: Eukaryota > Metazoa > Chordata > Mammalia > Primates > Pitheciidae > Cacajao > Cacajao melanocephalus. The sequence continues at coordinate 8,369 of CAUYLG010047847.1, read as the reverse complement.
TTTTTGAGACATAGTGTTATTCTTGTTGCCCATGCTGGAGTGCAATGGTGCAATCTCAGCTCACTGCAACTTCTGCCTCCTGGGTTCAAGTGATTTTCCTGCCTCAGCCTCCTGAGTAGCTGGGATTACAGGCCCCCACTGCCACACCAAGCTAATTTTTTTTTTTTTTTTTTTGGTATTTTTAATAGAGACAGGGTTTTACCGTGTTGGCCAGGCTGGTTTCCAACTGCTAACCTCAGGTGATCCACCTGCCTCGGCCTCTCAAAGTGGTGGGATTACAGGCGTGAGCCACCGCGCCCGGCCTAAGAAGATCTTTTATTTATTTCCGAGGAGGTAAAGTAAGAGGAGGGAAAATTTCCAGTTCCAGCGAGGGTTGGCAAGACAGAGTTGGCATGTTCCAGAGAAGGAACCCTGGCCTTTATTTGAGGGGCAAATATGAAAGTAGCCTGATTAAGGGAAGGCCCCACAGACTGCTTGGGGACAGGCAGTCTGGATTTGAGTGCTAACTGGTGACAGCACCGGAACAAGCCCAGGCCCTGGAGACTCCGGGACCAGGGGATGCTGCAGTTCCCTGTTAAGCTACTAGGTGTGGGAAAGTGAGCTTGGGGCGAGTCCTCCCACTCAGAGAAGGGGAATCCCGGATCCCAGTGAGTGCTTCATGCATGAAGCCCAGCGTGAGCTCCCAGAGTCACTTTCTGACATCCCTGCTCCTGACACAACTGGAACCCCAGGACTTTGTAATCTTTTGGTGATGTGGAGTTGAACACTCTTACACTTAAGTCAGTAGGATTCCATAGGGAAAATGCCATGGGTTGTGTGTCTCCTATGTGTGAGGCACGTTGTATTTGCACCCAGGAGGTAGAACAAGCAGGGTCCGTGGGTTGCGATCTTGAAGCACCTTTCTTTTGTCTCACATTATTCCTAAATTGTGGTCAGTGGGGGTAGTTGTCCCCTGGCCCAGGAGAGACGTGTGACCAGTCCCAGACTTTCCTGATCGCTTTTAGGGTGAAGTCTCCCAGTGATTTCCAGCTGCAAAACATAGTCTCAATTCCAGAATGATGATGTTCGATTGTAGGTAATTGTCAAAGATTCCGATTATGTTCAAGTTATGACAGCTTACCCTTTGCTGGGAGGATCCAGGTTGTGGGGAAGAGGGGGTGGCCAGCTTTTCCTTTCTTGCTTGCTCACCTCAGGAAAGTTTGAAGAGTCACCTCTCCACAGCCTCCAGGGTCACCAGCAACAGCTGGGACATGCCCCCTCCTCAAGGTCCGAGCCCCAACTCTGCAGGGCCCCTCCTCTGGGCTTCTAGGATCTGATAATCCCATCTCTTCCCTCTGTCCCACAGCTCTAGGGCTGGCAGCTACTTTCCCTGGCTATGATTTCTGCATTACTTCCTTGTTCTCTTAGTGATTTTTCAATACTTGCTTAATCAGTTTCCTATATTAAATTCTCTCTGATGAATTACCTGTTTTGGATTCTATTTTCTTGGCTAGACTATGTTAATACATTGGTTATTCAACAATTTCCAACCTACTACGATTGAAAGGAGATATAAATTACGCTAGATATAAGAGCTAACTCTTATTATTGAGAAAATGATGAAACATTTGCTTGTGTCAGCCAGAGTCTGACAACATACTCCTCTCTTCAGGAGAGAGAGATTTGTAGCAACTGAAGTGCTATTACCCTTTCTCCTTCTCTGCATTTGCTTTAAACCCAGAGAGTGGTCAAGATGTCATTCGTGACCAAATGATTGTTACACTTTCCAACACTTTGGTATGTGCAGGAGGATCTGGGAGCATAGGAGACGATGGAGGACTCAATGCTGGCCCAGAAGGAAATGAAGGGGCAGCCCGATAGAAAAAGGTGGTGGCCACTGAATTTGGGTCTACGTTTTTCTAGGTCTGCCTGGGGCAGGGTGTACGGCAGAAGAGTTAGAAGTTCCCCTGAGTCTCTTTCAGCATCAGAGGATTGTGGTGGAGAGGTATCCATGCCAGTGACAGCTCCCCGAGAAGCTAGAGATAAGGTGTTGCTGCTTCCAGTACTGATGGGGACTTGAGGAACTCCTAGGTGCTTTCCATCTCCAAGAGCTTAGAGAAATGTGGGCCTCTAAGCACATTCTCAGGAAACTAGTTGGCTCGTTTCCAAGAGATTCAGGGGATTCCTAACCTTAATTTGCTGAGTATTATCTTTGCATTTCATTTTCATTCTCCTGCTCATTTTCTTCATTACTGATGACTCTTTCAAAGATTAAGAAAAGTGGATCTGGGTTGAGTGCAGTGCCTCATGCCTGTTTTCCCAGCACTTTGGGAGGCCGAGGTGGGCGGATCACTCGAGGTCAGGAGTTTTAGACCACCCTGGCCGACATAGCAAAACCGCATCTCTGCTAAAAATACAAAAACTTAGCCAGGAGTGGTGGCGCATGCCTGTATTCCCAGCTACTCAGGAGACAGAGGCAGGAGAATGGCTTGAACCCAGGAGGTGGAGGTTGTAGTGAGCTAAGATTGTGCTACTGCATGCCAGAGAGACTCCATCTCAAAAAAAAAAAAAAAAGTTGTAAGGGCCAGGCATGGTGGCACGCGCCTGTAATCCCAGCACATTGGGTGGATCAGGAATTCAGGAGGTTGAGACCATCCTGGCTAACATGGTGAAACATCGTCTCTACTAAAAATACAAAAAAATTAACCGGGGTGGTTACCCATACCTGTAGTCTCAGCTACTTGGGAGGCTGAGACAGGAGAATTGCTTGAACATAGGAGGCAGAGGTGGCAGTGAGCCGAGATTGTGCCACTGCACTCCAGCCTAGGTAACAAAGTGAGACTCTGTCTCAAAAAAAAAAAAAAAAAGCCGGACATGGTGGCTCATGACTGTTATGCTAACACTTTGGGAGGCTGAGGCAGGTGGATCAGAAGGTCAAGAGATTAAGACCATCCTGGCCAACATGGTGAAACCTTGTCTCTATTAAAAATACAAAAATTAGCCGGGCATGGTGGCACACACCTGTAGTCCCAGTTACTTGCGAGGTTCAGGCAGGAGAATTGCTTGAACCTGGGAGGGGGAGGCTGCAGTGAGCCAACATCGTGCCACTGTGCTCCAGCCTGGGTGACAGAGCGAGACTCCATCTCAAAAAAAAAAAAAAAAGTTGGGAGTACAGGTGTGAGCCACTGCGCCTGGCTCGAATGATTCTTAACCTTAACTGACTTTCTTTTATGTGCTCCACGTTTGGTCAGAAGCTCAGAAATCTCATCAGTTTTAGTTCAGTCTTAAACAAAGCTGTGACTTTACCATAAACCTTAATCAAAGTTGTATCATCTCACGTCGGCATCATGACTCTGGCCTGCATCCCTCTGAGCAACCCTGACTCCTCATGGGAGTTCATGGAAGCCACTGCCACCCAGCACTGACCCGGCAAGAAGCTCAATAGTTGCATAACTGACCTGCAGATGAATCCCAGCACCCCATTCAGGAATAGTATCTCTACTGTCGCTTCTAAATTGAAACTTCCGTGTTGCCATTCTTTTATATACACATATAATTTTCATACATATGCATGTCATATACATATGATTTTCAATAAAAGCTTATAATATTAAAAAACTACTGTGTGTCTGCTGGTCTGAGTGCAATGGTGTTTATAACTAATTGATCACAAATGGTTAGATTTCTTTGTTCATTCTCTCCATTCCCACAGTTTCACGTGACGAGCCTTAAAAACATAAAATAAAAGGCCGGGCGTGGTGGTTCATGCTTGTAATCCCAGAACTTTGGGAGGCCAAGGTGAGCAGATCACCTAAGATCAGGTGTTTGAGACCAGCCTGACCAACATGGTGAAACCCGTCTCCACTAAAAATACAAAATTAGCCGGGCGTGGTGGTCTAAACCTGTAATCCCAGCTACTCGGGAGGCTGGGGCAGGAGAATTGCTTGAACCTAGGAGGCGGAGGTTGCAGTGAGCCAAGATCATGCTATTGCACTCCAGCCTGGGTAATGAGAGCTAAATTCTGTCTCAAAAATAATAAATAAATAAATTAATTAATAAAAATAAAACAAACTACTCAGTGAAGGTTCTTGTTTATTTGCTTGTTGAAATGGAGTCACTCTGTCATCCAGGCTGCAGCGCAGTGGTGCAAACTCAGCTCACGGCAACCTCAACTTTTTGGGTTCAAGTGACTTGTGCCTCAGCCTCCCAAGTAGCTGGGATTACAGGCATGCACCACCACACCCAGCTAATTTTTGTATTAATATTTTTAGTAGAGACGGGGTTTTGGCATGTTGTCCAGGCAGGTCTCAAATTCCTGGCCTCATGTGATCTGCCCGCCTCAGCCTTCCAAAGTGCTGGGATTACAGGCGTGAGCCACCATGCCTGGCCTTGTGTGTTTGTTTTTTCAGAGACAGGGTCTCAGTTTGTCACCCAGGCTGGAGTGCAGTGGTGTGATCACGGCTTACTACAGCCTCCACCTCAGGGGCTCAATCAATCCTTCCACCTCACTCCCTAGTAGCTGCGACACCAGTGTATACCACCATGCTGGCTGGTTTTAAAATTTTTCATAGAGTTGGGGTCCATCTATCCTCCCACCTCAGCTTCCCAAAGTGTTGGGATTATAGACATGAGCCATTGTGCCTGGCCTGGTATGTTTTATTAGCTCCAATTTATATGCAGTATGAGGTCCAAGACACGCTAGTTGAATGCCTGAGACATAAATTGCCCATAGGTCTCTTTACAGTCTCTCTGTGCTTTCTGCTGTAACCACACTCTTCTCCAGGCTTGGTTGAGTTTTGCAGTCCCTGGTGTCCGTGACTCTTTCCTTTGGCCCTGTTTTCTCCATGTGTTAGGAATAATGATCCCCGTGTCTTCCGAGCTCCCAGTGTGGTACAGAGGGTCAGTAGCTCAGCCCAAACTATGCTGAGGTCTGCAAGCACCACTGCCTGTCTTTGCAGGGCATGTGAGCCCCACTGGGTCACGCACTGCCGTGCTTGGCCAGGTCTGCTGTGGCTCCTCCACGCCTTGCAGAGTAGCGGAGATTCTACACTGGGATAAGAGCTGATCCTGCCTGCATTTCCACAGGGGAAGCAGATGCTTTGGGGAAATCCAATTTAAAAGGAAAGAAACCAAATTAGCTCTCCAGAGGTCTGACAGCCAAGGCTTGAGTGAAGACAATTACATTAGATGCTCAGGCCTCACCAAGGCGGCCTGAAGACTGAAGGTGTGTAGAGTGGAAGCCACCCCTTATCTCTAGGTGGGCTCAAATCATGGCTGACGGGGACAGGAGAGAGCTCAGCTTAGTGGAATAAAGTCCTTAGACTCTGATGATCCCTGGCTTGGGACCCGTGAACCTGCAGCTGACTCTGCCACTTGACTTTCCATGGCTCACAGACCCTCTTTCTAATCTCTCTTTCTCAAAGAGCCCCACACACAGTCTTAGCTCTTTTGGAGTGTGATCAATTTCAGGAGAACGCTTAAAAAAAACACTCCTCATCAGGTGCTGTAGGGTCCAGCCCTACAGGGTCCTTTGAGCCCCTCTCTATTGGTGTGGAGATGAGAAACTGTAGAAATAAAAGACGCAAGACACAGACTTAGAGAAAAGAGAGTTTGGGCCCAGAAGTCCGCTGCCAACCAAAGCTGGGAGTCCGGCAGTGGCCCTGAGTGCCTGGATGCTCTGACTTTTATTGAGTACAAAGCTGGGGGTGGGGTAGGTAGGACGTGGTACAAGCTGGGGGCAGGGTAGGTAGGGCATGGTATTGGTGGTCAGTGATAGGGTCAAGTACATCATGCATCACATAGGTGGGGGCCCAAGACTTTCTAGTAGCCGAGATGAGGTAAGGAGCATAATGCATGAGCACTTTTCCACTTGTCAAGAAATAACAAAGACATTAAGATTTATATTACTTTTACTGATGATCTCTTCTAAGGAAAAAGGAACCAGGTCTCGGCCAACTTGGACGTCTCCTTCCCTAGCTGGCTAAACAGCGGGCGCTTTCCCAGCGCTGGCGCTGCTGCATAGCCGAGGAGCCCTCCGGCAGCCCTTACACGGGGGTTGGGGGTGGGGTGGGGAGTGACAGAGGGCTTAAAGCGTCTTGTCTTTTCACAATGTCACCCCAGGTTCACACTTCCTACCTGAGAGGCGTTAGTAAAAGAACTAAGATCACCTATGAATAACTACTATGGTTACATCTCTAGTTATGTTCTTCTTTTATATGGAAATAGGCTGAGGCTTCTGATTCCTCCTCTGCACTCATGGGGTCTCCCCCAACAGGTGTTGTTTGACAAGAATGTCAGGCCTATTTACTCTGAGCCACCAGAGCCCCTTGGGGTATAAAAACTACCCTGTGAGCTCAGTGAGGATGGCTATCCCAGGCAGTCCTTGAACCCGTCGACTTGAACCAGAAAGATGTCCCAGGGTGTTCTTTCTGCCTACATTCTCGTGCTTGGAAGGCCAGGGAGCATCCTGAATGTCAATGCTGTTCCCTGGCCACAGGCAATTGGACCAGGCATTAGTAGTGTTCCACCAAAGGGGTGCCAATAGGGCTGCGTCTTATTAGATGGAACCAAACTACCTGCTTGTATCCTTCCTGCTAAAGGAGCTTGCCTGTGAGATGCAGAGAGAAGTGGCGATGCTGGGGCAGAGGCCATATGCAGGACTGCCGTGAGCTACGGTCTCCGGTCTCTGCATTATTCAGCTTAGAAAGTACAGGAACTCCTAAGTAGTGATATGGCTGTCGAGATGATGAATCTCCTTCCACCCACCTCATTATTTAAGGGTTCGAATGCTCTCCTACTTGTATCTTAAAGAGCCCAACCATGGCGCCAGATATGAAAAAGAAAGCAACAATTTCAGAGATAAAACATGATTTTGAAATATTTTGGGGCAGCCCATAAAAATGTTCACTGTTCCTATCACTTAACTTTTACTAGAGGTCCTTCCCTCACGCCCACCCCATAACTGAACATAGATGGAGAGAGAGCTGCTTTCCTGGGTATTTGCTTGCAGACCTGCCTTTTTATAGCTCTTAGAGATGGAGGGCATCACGTTTCCATGGGTGCAGGAATCAGCAACATCTCTCTAGCTTCTCCTGGAGCCCCCTCTGTCCTGGGCCCCTCCACTCATGGACAGCCCTGGTTTAAAGTGGTTTCTTTTATGTTCAGCTAAAATCTTTCCTGAGAGTTCTGCCCAGCAGTTCTCATTTTGGTCTCTGGGACAACATACATTCTGGTTCATCTTATAGCCCTTAAGACATTTGAAAACAAAGACAGTTGTCTTGTTGGATGCCCCTCCCCCAGACTACAATCCCCTGGTGCTTCACTCTCCTCTTGGGTGACGAGGCTTTAGACAGGTCCCCACCCCCTAAAAAAGTTCTGTCCCCTCCAGATCTCTGTAGGTGGTCACGTTTCTTCTTGAGGAATGACCCCAGAACACAGCACCATATTCCCCTGGGGCCCATCTCATCTGTGGTTCGATTGTCTCCATCTGGACACCTCTCTGGATGCAGCCCCTGAGGCATCCTGTCTTCACAATTTTGGTTTCTATTAAGTTTGTGGTAAGCTAAACTTACACATCTTTTTTTCAAAAGACATGTTTTCCTCATCCTTCGTTTATGTAATGGGTTCCTCCACTCAAAATATGTTCCAGGATGTTCCTGTCAAGTTTCCTCCTGTGATATTAATCCTGGCAGGGAGCACTGTGTGAAATATGCAATAAAATTGGGAGAAAGTCCTAGATTCAAACCTGTATCCAGCCTATGAACTATATGATATTGGGGAAAATATTTAACTTCTCTCAACTGGGGCAATATTTCACTTACTCAACCCTACGTTTTCTCCAAATATAAAATGGAATACAATACCTTTAACTCACTTGCCCTTTTCCAAACTTCTCTATAGACTGAAAAGAAATCTAAATGCTCATATTTTCAGTCTCCCTTATAGCTATTGTAAGGCTTATTGTCGAGCTTAAAATTGGGAACAGAGACCAGTATAAGGAAAACTAAATTCCAGTTTATTTAGCTCCCGGGCGAGGTTCTGTGGTCCAGAGAAGGGGCCAGAGAAGTCACGCCCTGCCGTTCTGGGCGTGGGGTTTTATAGGGGGTAAGGGCAGTAGATTGGTCAGTGGGGAAACAAAGCATGGGCAACTGCATTGGTCATAGAAGGAGTGGACCTGGACATGGCAAGTTGCCATTGGCAGCCCAGCAGAGGTAACCACAGGTGGGCTGGAGCAGGCAACAGATTGATCCGTGAGGAAACAAAGCATAGGCACCTTTATTGGTCAGAGAGAGAGACTGGACCCGGACTTGGCGTGCTGCCATTGGTTAGGCTCTTGGTGGGATTTTTAATTTTGGGCTGACAGCATGATTTAGTGCTGAGTGTGGGCCTGA
>CAUYLG010047846.1:0-36930 GCA_963573385.1 Cacajao melanocephalus | reverse complement strand
CTTCTTGCCTGGGAACCCGTCTGCCTTTATAGGACTAATAAATTAGCTACAAGATTAGAAATTATGGTTTAGTGGCCATGTAGCCTCCAGCTGCAAGATTCTTAACCTCCCCAAATTGCTCCTGGGGAAAGCATACCTATTATAAAACCTAAGATCAGTGCTTGAGATATTTTGCAGACCCTGCACTCCATGGATCAACTGATACCACCCAGACTGGTAATCTGGTTGTACCAGTTTTGTGATCCCATCCAGGAACAGAAGACAGCAAGCAAGGAAACTCACTTGACCTTCCTGTGATTCCATCTCCAACCTGACCAATCAGCACTCCTCACTTTCCTAGCCCCTACCCACCAAATTATTCTTAAAACTCTGATTCCCAAATGCTCAGGAAGACTGATTTGAGTCATAATAAAACTCCATCTCCCCCAAAGCCAGCTCTGCATGAATTACTCTTTCTCCATTGCAATTCCTGTCTTTATAAATTGGCTCTGTCTAGGCAGCAGGCAACGTGAACCTGTAGAGCAGTTACACGTCTTCAATGGCTAGCTTTGTTTAATAAGCAATTCAAGCATAATGGTAAAGAATGAGTAATTTAGGTGAATGTGAATCGCACAAAAATTTATAAATTAATTGATCATAGTTTCAAAAATCTTTTTCAGCAGCTTAAAATCTTAAAATCATGTTAATTAATTGAAAGTAATTCAATGTCTGAATCATTTCTAAGTAAGTTAAAATACCGAAACATTTGTTATTAAGCATAGCTGTAGTTTACATAATTCAGCATCTTGTTTTTATAGAAGTTAAATACATAGAAGTTAAATATAGTTGGATCTGTTAAGAAACATAAAAATCCAGCCGAGTGTGGTGGCTTATGCCTATAATCCTAGCACTTTGAGAGGCTGAGGAAGGCAGATCAGCTGAGGTCAGGAGTTTGAGACAAGCCTAGCCAACATGGCAAAACCCCGTCTCTGCTAAAAGTACAAAAATTGGCCAGGCATGGTGGCGTGCGCCTGTAATTCCATCTGAGACAGGAGAATCACTTGAACCCAGGAGGCAGAGGTTGCAGTGAGCTGAGATCATGCCACTGCACTCCAGTCTGGACAACAGAGCAAGACTCTGTCTCTAAATAAATAAATAAATAAATAAAAGAAACAAAAAATTGAGGAAACCTATCTTTCTAAAAATTAGGAGATGGCCTTCTTCTACAAATATTGATATAAAACAGTTCCAAATTGATTGCTTCCTTGACTGTTCACTGGAAATTAATGTTACTAAGAGTTAAAATTATGATTAATGTATGTAATTAAAATATAGTACAGATATGTGTACTATATGTACTGTATGTGAAACAGGAGGAGTTCCCTTATCCCCTTCACAGGGTGTGTGACAGGGCTTGCTTCTTTGGTGCCCTACTTCTCAAACTATAGGGGGAGCATGCAGGTGGGCAGGTCATGGGGAGCATTTTTTGGGCTCTAACCCCACAGCAGAGTCCAGGGTTGAGTGTTGACAGCTCGTGAAGCCCCAGTGGATGTGTGTTACAGTGTATTCTTTCAGCTTTGCCATCTGCTGGTGGCTTGTGTTAATCAGCTCTTTAGACCCTTCGCCTTATTGCAAAAACAGAGAGCTTTCTGTATCCTGGGTTCTTGCCCTAGTGTACTGGAAAAATCGGATCACATGTGGATTTGGAGAAGGAGTGCAAGGTTTTATTGAGTGGTGGAAGTAGCTCTCAGTGAGATGGATAGGGAGCCAGAAAAACGATGGAGTAGGAAGGCGTTCTTCCCCTGGACTTGAGCTGTCCAGCAGCCAGGCTGTCCTCCAACTGCCCCTACCCGAATTCCCCTGGGCATTGAATTGTTCTGCTGTCAATGGCCTAGTGGTATCTGCTGGTGTCTTCTGCTTCTCTCAATGTCCAGCTGCTTGTGTGTGTGCCTGCTGGGGTCTCAAGTTTTTATGGGCACAGGATGGGGGGCGTGGTGGGCCAAAAGGCAACCTTATGGGTGTAAAAATAGAAATCTGTCCTCATTTAGGTTTGTGGACACAGGGTTGAGGATGGAACCCTCACCAGGGACCCCGCCCTTCTCTCCCCAGCACTTCTCTGCGCCTCTCCTGTATCGTATGCACATATAAAATAACATATGTACTATATACATATAGTACATATGTGTACTATATGTATGTACTATATATATGTATGTACTATACAGAATATATAGTACATATATGAACACAAAGGTACTATACATATAGTATAGCATGCATGTAGTATAGCATGTACTATATATAGTATGGTATATACTATATGTATAGTACAAATATTCTGTAGAGTACATATATTCTATGTAGTACATATATATGTATTCTATGTATGTACTGTACAGAATTGTTTCTTTTGTTTTTAGTTACATATATCTAAAATGTACTACTGATAAAGGCAGGAGACAAATGCTTAGGCACATAGGGAAGAGTCCCCAGGCTAAAACCTCACTTTCAAGGCTAAAAGAGCCTGAAGTCTAAGAGATTGGAGTGCTAGTCCCAAATGAAACCTGTGACCCAGAGGGAGAACTTCTGCCCTTGTTTGCTCACCCTTTTCCAATTGATTCTGTGACATGGTAAAAGCCCCATAAAACTGCATACCTCAACCATACCTCGGCTTTCTGTTGAAACTGCCCTCTGTAACCCAAATGTGACAGGCAAGCAGTCCAAAGCCACACCATCTTGGCACCTGTGACTTGTAATTTCCACCCTACTCAGACAATGTGTAATCAAATGTTTATCTTGACTTTTGTGAACCGCTTAAGTAACAATCAGAATGTCAAAAGTCCCTTGGCCCTCGGAATGTCCGGAGCCCCCACCCTCATCTTCGCCCAGGAATCCACTGGAATGTCCGGAGCCCCTCACCCTCATCTCTGCCCAGGGGGTGATTTACAGAATCTACTAGCCCTCGGAATGTCTGAAGCCCCTCACCCCTACTCTGCCCCTCACCCTCACTCCCGAGGTGGTTGTACCGGTATAAAAGGTCTTGACACCCTCCTTTCGGGGCCATGGGTTGGAGAGACGTGAGTCCTCCATGGCCGTCAGCAGTAAAAACCCTACAATTCGGCATACTTTTGTCTTGGTGTTGACTTTCTATGCTCGCTCCACTACAACAGTTCTTCCTGAATAATGCCTTTTAACCAATAGAATGTTGCCTCTTCCGATACTATCTATGGCTTGCCTGGGCATGCCCACCTGTGCACTGGAGCATGGAGTGGGGCCATCAGGAATTCCTGCCTTATGCAGGGGAGGAGCCTGGCCTCATCAACTGATGTGTGATGACCCTGGTTTTCAATTGTAAGGGAGAAACCTGCTGGGAGAAACCCTCTCTTTGCTGACAGCGTTCCTTTCACTTAATAAATTTTGCCCTCCTCACCCTTCAGTGTGTCCATGTGTCTAATTTTTCCTGGTCATGAGACAAGAGCCCGGATTTAGCTAACTACGGAGCAAAAATCCTGCAACATTTTTGTGGCCTGTACAGGGATTTATCAGAAGGGTTTCTCATCCTCAGACTTCTTCTGAAGGCAGGGAAAGCTGCCCCCACCCCATCGCTCTCAGGGGTTGGGAATGTCAGCCTTGGTCCAATCCAGTCTTTTCTATGGTGTTTTCCTTATTTTTTTTTTGAATTATAATAATGACTTTTTTTTTCATTATTTTTTTGTCACAACCTAGTATAATGACACCTATCTTTTCTTGTATAATATTGGGGGTGTTCTACCCTCACCCCAATGGCCACAGGCATGCACTTGGGACAGACAGGTGAGCAGCGGCTCCCTACCACCCCCTTCCCTCCCAGCTGGGGCACATGGCCATGTCTGCTACATACAGGTGCTGTGTTCAGTGGTCACACAGTGTGGAACTGAGCCACAGCCACTTTCTGGGCCCCAGGGTGGTCTTGGGGGTCCAGTGCCTTTCAAGGCTGGCTGGCCACTGTTCCCCAGCATGTGCCCATGGAGTCTTCCCCTCCCCCAGCTGAGGGGTCCAGCTTGGTCTGAGCCTGAGGGAAGAAATGGGAATCAAAAGATTCTCTCCCTGTTGGAGAAACCATTTGCATTCGAATAAGAGGTTTCTTCCTCAAGGATCTTCCCCAGCCCTACACTTAAGCTGTTCTTTTCCCTTTTCTCCATCAGGTCAGGAGTTAATGGGATGGTGGGAAGGTAGTTGAGGTTTTTGCCGTTATTTAGCATGGTGGTGACCACAATTGCTTTTGCAAGAACCTAATAACACAGCCCTGCAAATACAGAGGGCTTCTGCATGCCAGAGTTTTTTTTCTTGAAAGGTGAACTTCTGCCTGCCAGATTTTTTTTTTTCTTGAAAGGCCTTTTAATAGGCCAGGACCCCAATTCACAAGACACTCTTTTCTATCCCTTGTTGGAGGAGGACCCAATTCCACAGCTTCACCAGCAACTTAATGAGTCTGTGCACCCATTGAGACACATTCTCGTCCCAAACTCAATTCCAAGCTTCAGGTTGAAGATCTAGAAAAGAAAACTGGATCTGACGGCAAGGAAATAGCACAGGTAAGCATGTCTAAATTCTACCAATTAAGCCAAGCCTCCTGTTTCATGGATAGAGGTTATGCTAGTATCCATGGCATAAATGAGGTCTAGGGAACTTGAAAGCTACTGACAGCAGGGGGAAAGGCAGTGTGTAGATAAGAGTGGCTAATCCCTCCCCCGAAACCCCCCTGTTAACTTGGGTGAAAAGTCACACTGACATCCATGGGCAGCACCCTGTCATTGTCACTAGGACTCAGGGATACAAGGAAAGAAGTGAGGAAAGGGATGCCTCTCTTGTCTCTCCCTCACATACTCTGGATATTTGCTGGGAAGAGAGGGAACTAAGAATGATTTGCTCCCCTCTTTCCAGATGAGTAGCCATTCATCTTCAGTCTTTATCCCTTTCAAATGCATCCTGAACCCCTGGGACTCCTTTGGAAAGAAAACAAAAAACAAAACTTCTTTATTTCCTTTTTTCACCTCTGTTCTCTCTTCTCAGATGGGTAATTGTGTCCCCATACTACAGCATACTACCCTTGGATCCATCCTCCAAACTGGGAAAAATGAATATTCCAAACCTTAAACTGGTTGCCTTAGAATTGAACTCAGAGGAAGGGAACCTAGAAGGCGGACATTCTGGCAAAAGGGTTAAACAGGAGGCTTGGCTTAATTGGCAGAATTTAAAGGGTTAAAGTTTTCTTTTGGCCTCTCTCTCCCTGTACAAACTGATAAAAGGAATGATAAGGATCACTGTTTATATTCTCTGTAAAGTTTTGATTAATGAAGAAGGATTTGTGAGGTTGATCTTAAGCCGTAGCAAATCTGGTGTGATTTGCATGCCTTTCTGTATGATTCTGTCAGGAAGAGGGGTACCTTAGGATAGGATGTAGGCCTGGGACCCAGTAAGCCTGCTGTTCAAGTCACCGTGGCAAGCTGGTCAGTAACAGACTTGGCTGCAGGACTCCATCTTGTTTTACGTCCTGTAACCACGTGGCAGTAGTTTGTTTTAGTCTCCACCATTTTACAGTGACGACCTGGTTCAGTCCTGACTTGAGAAATGAGTACTTTTGGGTTGATATCTGTGTGTGACTTTTGTCATTTGCTGATTCTCTTTCCCTCCATGAACAACTTCTAGCTCCCTTTTTAAAGTCTTTCTTTCTCGGGGTTACTTTTAAAGGTCCTAGATTTTGTAAAAACTGCTTACTACCCCTTTGAAAATACTTCACACACTTGTGGTTAACTCATAACCTTAATTGAAGCTTGTTGGTTGCACCTGTGGGGTTACTTTTGGTAAAGTTCAAATGCCAGAAATATTGGCTGCTTGGCATGGCTCAAGTCAGGTTACAGGGGATTTAAAAGGATTTTCTTAAAGAGCACTCAACTTAATTAAAAGTGGATATCCAAGTTACAGGTATATTTAAAAGGCCTTTGTGTGTCTCTCTTCTTGAATCTTGCTTTTCTGAAAAAAGGTTTTTATTCTGATTCAATTGAATTACTGTTCTCCCCCTTGTCTTGCACCTCTTTTTTTAAAAAAAACTTTTTTTTTTGAGACAGAGCATCGCTCTTGTTGCTCAGGCTAGAGTGTAGTGGCGCCATCTCAGCTCACTGCAACCTCCACCTCCCAGGTTCAAGCAATTCTCCTTCCTCAGCCTCCCGAGTAACTGGGATTACAGGTGCATGCCACCACGTCTGGCTAATTTTTGTATTTTTAGTAGAGATGGGGGTTTCACCATGTTGGTCAGGCTGGTCTTGAACTCCTGAGCTTGTGGTCCGCCTACCTCGGCCTCCCAAAGTGCTGGGATTGCAGGCACGAGCCACCGCGCACGGCTTGTTTTGCACCTCTTAATTCACCTCTTAATGAGAGGCCCTAAGGTAATTTCTGTTGACATGGGATTCCTTGGGAAAAACAGAAAAGGTGCCACAGATTCCAATTTGGGAGAAACCTCTGTTTCTTTCATGGAACCCCAGGAATTAGAGACGGATCAATCTGTATCAAAATTTATTTTTGTCTTCCAGCTATACTTGTGTATCAGGCACTGTTCCTTAAAGAGCTCCTCCCTGAGACCAATAATCCAATTAAGAAACTGGCAAATGGGCCGGGCATGGTGGCTCACGCCTGTAATCCAAGCACTTTGGAGGCCAAGGCGGGAGGATCACCTGAGGTCGGGAGTTCAAGACCAGCCTGGCCAACATGGTGAAACCCCATCTTTAAAAATAAATAAATAAATAAAAAGAAACTGGCAAATGAAAAATCTTACAAATACTGGATCTCTTTTTGTCTGTCGTATAGTTATATGTGTATTATGTGTGTGATGTTTATATAAAAGAGCTCTAATTAATTGACCTAAAGAAAAAAATAAGCACTTAGATCAAATATAGGTGGTCCAGATTATGCAGGTCAGATATTAGGTTTGCTAAATGTTTTGTTATAAATTCCTTGGCTTTGGAGAACTGTTTGACTTGCCTGCTTCACAATTGGTAAGGCCTGGGGACATATGGAATTAACCACACCCTTAACTATGCTGGAAGAAGTCACATTTCATTGGCACCTAGGTCATAATTTAAACAACTTAAATTGCTAAGAGTTATCTTATAACATGTAATTGAAATCATAGATAATAGATTTACCTGTGTGGTGTGTAAGAACAGTAAAATGTGTTTTTAGTAAGAGATTATAAAAAGGCATCGAAATGTAAATTTTTTCCTGGGGTTAAAGAATTGTTTTAAATCAGATAAGATAAAGCTAAAGGCTTAAATAAGTTGTGGAAGGTTTCTAAAAATTAATCTTGCAAAAGAAATTCTGTGTATAAACATTGAATAAATTCAAAATGGTATTATATGGTCTTTCTGTAAATTGAGCATTGAAATAAAAGAATTAGAAGGTTTCGTTAAGGTGCTAATCTGCTCTTTAGCAAAATTAGTAAAGGGCTATAAAAGATTTATAAGAATCTTACCTTATGGTCAAATGGTTAAGATTAGATAGAATTGTGTATAAGGTTTCATCAGAAAATTGGGGTTGACATTAAGAATAAACTAATGTAAGGGTAAAATTTGGCTTTTTCTCCCTTGTACAAGATTTTCCTGTAATAATAAAGGATAATGAGTGCCTGTAATCCTAGTACTTTGAGAGGCCAAGGCGAGTCGATCACGAGGTCAGGGGCTTGAGACCAGCCTGACCAACATGGTGAAACCCCATCTCTACTAATAAAAAATACAAAAATTAGCTGGGCATGGTGATGCACACCTGTAATCACAGCTACTCAGGAGGCTGAGGCAGGTGAATTGCTTGAACCTGGGAGGTGGAAGTTGCAGTGAGCCAAGACTGCATCACTGCACTCCCGCCTGGGTGACAGAGTGAGACTCCATCTCAAAAAACAAGCAAACAAACAAAAAAAAGAATAATAAAAGATTTGTATTTGCCTTGTGAATAGACTGCCAAGGAAAAGAAAGAGAAGACAGGAGACAAATTATTTGGAAAGCCAAGTCTTTCCTCTTAATGAGTAAAGGTGTTTGCCTTGTTTCAAAATTTTTGAATCATAATTTCAACAAAATAAATAATTTATGGTAATCTGGAGTTCTGTTTTATAATACCAAGTGCTTTGAACCTCTAACATATTTAACAGGTTTCCCAAAATTAAATTTCAGTTTCAAAATTGTCTTTCCTGACCCCTAGCTTTTGTATGCTATAGAGGGCCCCTACTGCATCCAAACAAGAGGTTAAATAGGATTATTTGGCATATTTAAGTACATGGGATTGCCAAAATAAGGCTTAATCTTAATCAGGTTATATTTCAGTGAATAACATTAATATATGTTCCAAAATTGTATGAGATTTCTAAAATTCTAACGTCTGAGTATATGCTATCAATCATAATTAAGATTTTTACAGTAAGTTATTATAAACCACAGAGATAACCAAATATCTTTGTCAATCTTGTATTTACCTGTAACGACCCTGGACATTTTGTTATTCACAGACAATTGTTTCCTTGTTTAAATCCTCTTCAAAAGATGGTTTATAATCAGCTATAGAACTTTGACAGTTGCTCTCAAATGCAGGTTTCTGATAACTTTGGAGATTGTGACATTTGAATGGTGGAAAAACATACAGGACTCATGAAGAGTTAAAATGTTTAGGAATATCAAGCAGAACAAGAGTTAACGGAATGAACTGAATTAATAGAAAGCTGAAGTAATCTTTTTTTAACTTTTGCTTAAAACGTTGCTGATCCTTGTTTTGTTTTTCAGAGTTAAAGACACTTTCATTTTGAGCTATTTACAGTCTTTAATAATTGAGTAAGTTATATATGCCTGTGAACAAAACTTGGAGCATGTTTGTTTCTCTTTGCCTGGTTCCTCTAGAATTTGGAAACTATTTGGGAGTATGCTTAACTTAGAGCAATATAGTTGTTTGCATCAGTGCAATAAGAATCTATTTTCTTTTGCAACAGGATGCAATTGGGTTTGCTTCCCTTTAAGGAATCAAGCTCTACTTGCAGAGCTGATAAAAGGCCCTTGGGAAAACTGGCCTGTTACCTTATCTACACAGTCCCTCTACCAGGTTTGTACCCTGCATGGGTAGTAAAGAATGTCACTTTCTAACAGGCCCAGGAACCCCATATTCTTCGGACCTCAAGAAGAAAGGAATTTACCCAACTCATAGGTATTTGGGGTACAAACCCATGGCTGAGCTTGGCTTTAAAAGGTCTTATCTGAGATTCCTTGTGGAACAGAGTTCTACCAAAGCCAATTTGAAAAGCCTATGTAAAAATAATTATTCTTGCTGCACTTTGTGCAAATAATCAGGCCAAATATAAGACTAAAGTTTATTTTGCAAACAACTCAGTCCTATCATGATTTGTTTTTAACAAAGGAGGATTCGAGAGAGAGAAATTATGTCTCAAACCTTACCATACATCTGTCATTAAATTGTAGACTCATTGGTTGTTTTAAAGATTTTTTGTCTACATTTTAGACTAACCCTGCTTATTCCTGTGAATCAACTAGTGATCTCCTCCTGCAGCTCAGAAAAAAACAAAAAGGGATGGCTAATGTAAAAATCTGGTTCAATATTCTAGTTCTGGGCAATTATCCTGCAAATCCTGCCAGGTGATAGGACTAAATAGGGTGCCCATAACATGGAGGTTTCCTTTTTGGGAAAATAAGACCAAAGGAGCTAACAAAAGCCAAGCTCTATGCACCCAAATCTTAGCAGGCGTAACTATAGCTGCCAGTTATCTGGATGTGCTGGTAGCCTTGGGATTTTTGAGCTGCCCTTACCCCCTCTCCCCTCTACCTGCCACCTTTTGTCTCATTTTGATACATGTCTTCTAATAACTCAGTTTGTCTATTCTCATCTTCAGATCATCAAACTCCAAACATTCATGAAACTGGAGCCTCAGATGATGGCCCCTTTTTTTTTTTACTGGGGATCCTTAGACAAGCCTCTGAGGGAAATCTGACTGCTATTTTCTCAAAACAATACTCCCTGTCAGCAGAAAGCAGTTAGGATCGATCTTTATTCTTATTCTAAGGGCAGGTAGATGTACCTCTGTAGAGGATGGAATGATTGATAGATGCTGAAGGTAGACAAATGTCTGGGCAGATAGGGAAGGGTCCCTGGGCTAAAACCCTACCTTCAAGTCTGAAACAGCCTGAAGGCTGAAAGCTGGACTGCTAGTCCCAGATGAAACCTGTGACCCAGTGGTAGAGCTTCTGCCCCTGTTTTCCCACTCTTTCCTAATCGATTCTTTCTGAATAATGCCTTTTAACCAACCGAATGCTGCCTTTTCCAATACTATCTATTAGCTTGCCTGGGCATGCCCGCATGTGCATTGGGGGATGGGGTGAGGCCACCAGGAATTCATGCCTTATGCAGTGGAGGAGCCTGGCCTCATCAGCTCATGTGTGGTAGCCCTGGTTTCAATTGTGAGGGAGAAATCTGCTTGGAGAACTCCTCTCTTTGCTGAGAGCTTTCCTTTTACTTAGTAGATTCTGGCCTCCTCACCCTTCAATGTGCCTGCATGCCTAATTTTTCCTGGTTGTGAAACAAGAACCTGGATTTAGGTGAACTAAGGAGCAAAAATCCTGCATCACTACATATATGTAATATCTAGTAATCTGGAGTTCTGTTTCATACATATTATGTAGTAGGTAGTAGTACATAATATGTATGAAATTATGTAGTTGTACATATTACATATCTGTAACCAAAAACAAGAGAAAGAATTCTGTATGCAAAGTGTGTAAGAAAAGTAAGTTATGGGGCCGGGTGTGGTGGCTCACGCCTGTAATCCAAGCACTTTGGAGGCCAAGGTGGGTGGATCACCTGAGGTTGGGAGTTCAAGACCAGCCTGACCAACATGGTGAAACCCCGTCTTTAAAAAAAAAAAAAAAAGAAAAGTAAGTTATGTTTTTAGTGAGCAAGTTTATAAGGAAGGTATAAAAATGTGGTTTTGTTAAAAGAAAAGTAATTTTGTCTAGTTAGGTCATCTAAAGGTTGTTTCAAAATGAAGGAAGAAAGAAACGATATAGAAAAAATGGAATGAGTGTTAAAAGTTTAAAAAAGAAAGAACAAGAGTAAAAGAATTTTTTGTGGTTAAACTAGATTAAATTAATTTATTATAAGGGTTGAAACTTAGTACTTAGTATTAAAAGTAAATCTAATATAAAACTATATTTTTGTTTTCTCTTTTAAACAAGATTTTCATGCAGTATTAAGATATAGTAAAAGATTTTTGTCTTCTTTTTGAGTAATCTGCAAAAGAGAAAGAGAGAGAAAGAAACCAATTTTGTGTGCCTTATGCTTCCTTTGTTAGGTCTTTGGAAAAATGAGTCTCCGCTCTATCAAGGGGTAAAGATTTTTGCTTTTTAAAAGCTTTTTTTTTTTTTGAGATGGAGTTTTGCTCTTGTCGCCCAGGCTAGAGTGCAATGGCACCATCTCGGCTCACTGGAACCTCCACCTCCTGGGTTCAAGTGATTCTCCTGCCTCAGCCTCCCGAGTAGCTGAGATTATAGGTACCTGTCAGCACGCCCAGCTAATTTTTGCATTTTCGGTAGAGATAGGGTTTCACCATATTGGCCAGGCTGGTCTCAAACTCCTGACCTCAGGTGATCCCGCCCGCCTCAGCCTCCCAAAGTACTGGGATTACAGGTGTGAGCCACCATGCCCAGCCAAAATTATTTAATTATAACTTTGGCTAAATTAGTGACTGTTATTTTAGAGTGACCTATGATTTGTTTTTGATCAAGTCTTCTAAACCCTTGGCATATTTGACAGGCTTCTCAAAATCAAATTTCAACTTCAAAATTAAGCCTTTTTAACCTCAAACTAACTTTGAGATGTTCCAGAGAGCCCATGAAGCATACTAAAGATAATAAACAGGCTTATTTGATATGTTAAATTATATAAGAAGTATTGTCATATAAAAAGTGGTGTTTGCTGGGCGCTGTGGCTCACGCCTGTAATCCCAGCACTTTGAGAGGCTGAGGTGGGCGGATCATGAGGTCAAGAGATAGAGACCATCCTGGCCAACATGGTGAAACTCCGTCTCTACTAATATACGAAAACTAGCTGGTGTGGTGGTACACGCTTGTAATCCTAGCTACTCGGGAGGCTGAGGCAGGAGAATTGCTTGAACCCGGGAGGCAGAGGTTGCAGTGAGCCAAGATCACGCCACTGCACTCCAGCCTGGCTCCTGGTGACAGAGCAAGACTCCATCTCAAAAAAAAAAAAAAAAAGTGGTGTTTAATCTTTTTTTGAGTTATATTTGTATGGATATGTTATTAATATGTGTTCCAAAATTATATGTGCTTCCTAAAATTCTGATATATCCTGGTATATTATCAATCATAATTATGATTATTATGTTAAATTATTGTAGGTGACAAAAATAACCAGATTTCCTTGTCAATTGTGTCTTTAACCATGACCATTTTAAGTCTTGTTGTCCATAGTTAGTTGATTAATTCTGATACTTTTTCCTGAATGTTCTTTAAAAGCAATTGTAATTCTATTTGTATATTCAAATAGGTTGTATATTCAAAGAGGTTCATGAAAAAGATGGTATTCACAGTTTGGATATTTGTACCGCCCACATCTCATGTTGAAATTTGATCACCCATTTTGGAGATGGGGCTTAATGAGAGGTATTTAGGTAATGGAGACAGATCCCTCATTAATGGCTTGGTGCCATTTCTGTGGTAACAAATGAGTTCTTGCTCTATTAGTTCACATGACAGCTGATTGTTTAAAAGAGCATGGCATCTTTCCCCTGTCTTTCTTTCTTCCTCTCTTGCCATGTGACATGCCAGCTCCCCTTCTCCTTCTGCCATGATTGGAAGTTTCCTGGGGTTCTTACTAGGGCAGATGCCAGTGCCATGCTTCTTGCAGAACATCCAGAACACTGAGCCAAATAAACCTCTCCCTAAATTACTCAGCCTTAGGTATTCTTTTATAGCAATGCAAAATGGACTGATACCAATGGAAAGACTTCTGATAGCCTTAAATTCATATGACTGGACTGTGTAAGAATTCCCCAGACCGCTAATGAAGAGACTTACTGGTTTATAAAACTGCTAAGCAGCACAACAATTAATTAGATACCAAAAAAAAAAAAAAAAAAAAAAGCAAGTCAGCCTGTACTGAAATTGTTAAGAGAGGCAATTTAAAGGAACTCTATGATTCAAGTCAAATTACGTATGATAGCACATTCAGTAAACAGTGCTATGTACCTGAATTAGAGAAATAAAATTGGTATTTAAAAGACTATAAATGGCTGGGTGCAGTGGCTCATGCCCGTAATCCCAGCCACTTTGGGGGGGCCAAGGTGGGCAGGTCACCAGAGGTCAGGAGTTCGAGACCAGCCTGGCCAACTTGGTGAAACCTTGCCTCTACCAAAAAATTAGCTGGGTGTGGTGGCATGTGCCTGTAATCCCAGTTACTTGGGAGGCTGAGGCAGGAAACTGCTTGAAGAGGTTGTAGTGTGCTGAGATCGCACCACTGCACTCCAGCCTGGGCAACAGAGTCAGACCTTGTCTCAAAAAATAAAATAAAATAATAATTTTTTTTTAAAAAGGCTATAAATCCAATTTTAAGCATGGAGAGCCAGGGTGGCTCCCTGGTCCTTCCTGAATACTTAATGCTTTCATTATTAAAGGCTGTGCACTCCATGGCTCATCATGGAAGAGATAAAATAATCCAAATAATGAACAAATACATGCATTGGTGTGGTGACTGTTCTAAAATTGCTAAAATGGTTTATGACCAATGTTTGGTTTATTAAATTTAGAATCCTGGAAAGACAAACCTTTAGGTACAGGCTGTTTGGACATTTAGAGTGCTCTTCTTTCTCTTTCTTTCTCTCTCTTTTTCTCTCCTTCTTTCTTTCTTTCATCTGTCTCACTCTGTAGTCCAGGCTGAAGTGCAGTGGTGTAGGCTCACTGTGACCTCCGCCTTCCAGGTTCAAGTGATTTTTGTGCCTCAGCCTTCTATAGCTGGGACTACAGGACCTGTACCACCACACCTGGATAATTTTAGTATTTTTAGTAGAGATGGGGTTTTGTGATGTTGGTCAGGCTGGTTTTGAACTCCTGTTCTCAAGTGATCTGCCCATCTCGGCCTCCCAAAGTGTTGAGATTACAGTTGTGAGCCACTGCGCCAGGCCTCAGTTGCCGTTTTCAATGCATGTTTCTTTGTTGTTTAGAAGCTTTCCCATGCAGGAAGCCAATTCTATAACAGTAGCTAGAAGGTTATTAGAAAATGTGTTTTCTCATGGGGGATTCTCGAAGAACTCTCTAGGGATAAGGGTACTTGTTTCACTGGACATATTGTAAAACAGTTAAATAAAGTATTACAGATTTAATAGCCTTATATGAAGCTAACTGATTTGACTGGATTGCCTTGGTATTGCAGATTTATAAAAGGTATTGCAGATTAATAAAAGTCAGATGAACTTACAGTGGAGATGGTAAGTTGACCCACTTCTAAAGGGTCCTAAACTCTGATATAATTAAATGATGCAAGGCTTTGATTCATTATGTCAAAGGGTAGTTTCACCAGGTAAAGGAAGCTTTGCAGAATGCACCGACCAAGAGCAATCAAATCCTTCATAATCTAGACCCCAGAGATTTGGTTTTCTGGAAATGGTATCTGAGAAAGACTGCCTTTGCCACTCACTCTTCAGCCAAACTTTGGGACCTTGATACTTGAATCCATATCTCACAATTCAAAAAGGGCCCCTCCAGACTCTTGGAACTATATATACCCATTAGAGACTTTAAGATAAAGCTAACCAAGGAAGTTTCTCTCCAGAAGCAGATGGCATCCAAGACATAAGCAGCTTCCCTGAGATCACAAGTCAAAACTTCTCTGCCATCATGAAATTGTTACTTCTCTTAATCTTTCCTTACATATGCCTACCTCTTGCACTTGGCAGGATAATGCTATAATTAGAATTTCACAATGAGGAGCTTTTATGGGTAACTTCACGGAGCATTGAATCTGTCATGCCAAACCCAGATCTTTACATGGCCTAAGGGATCCTTTAGTTAACCTGGTGGGTAATTTTGCAACATTGCTAATGTAACTGTCGTTCAAATTGTACTAGTAGTAAGATTTCTAAACCCGCTTGCTCTCACTCCCTGTTTTAATTTCACCCAGTAATGGGAAACAAGAACCATGACCAATGAGTATATCACAAGACAGGTTTGCACCAAAGCTTAAATGGAATTCTTGCAAACTGACTTATGTGTCAGGATATTACAGTACTCTTTTAACCCATAACTCTTCCTCAGGCACTTAGTTTGAAGTTGCTAATTTCACCATTCCAAGTAATATATCCATGAACAATAGAACTGGAAAAGGGACCTTGTGTCTATCTATGGGGTACACTTTTATCTGTGGAGGATTTTGCAGACAACCATACACATGGGCAACCTATGCCTTGATGGACTGAGCACGAAGAGCCAATGTTAGATCTCTTTTCCATGGCTTGGAGTAAATATAAATGAGGCAACAATTAGAAATGTATTCCTGGCTGGGCATATTGGCTCACGCCTGTAATCCCAACACTTTGGGAGGCTGAGGTGGGAAGATCACTTGGGTCTGGGAGTTCGAGACCAGCCTAGGCCACATAGTGAGACCCTGTCTCTACAAAAACATTTTAAAAACTTAGCTGGGCATGGTGGCGCATGTCTGTACTCCCAGCCACTTGGGAGACTGAGGTAGGGAGGATTGCTTAAGTGTGGGAGGTTGAGCAAGGCCCTGTCTTATTAAAAAAGAAAAAAGAAAAGGAAAGAAAGAAAGAAGGAAGGAAGGAAGGAAGAAAGGAAAGAAAGAAAGTCCTTATATTCTATTGCAAATTCTATTGCAAAGGCTATGGTTGCATAACAGACTTCTTTAAATTCTCTTGCTAAAGTTGCACTAGATAATAGAATTGCTTTAGATTCCCTACTGGTGGTACAGGGAGAAATGTGCGGTTGCTGACACTTTTTGCACATGGACAAATATGCTGGGTATTATAGAGACTCATTTGCAGAGGATTAATGAACAGGCTGCTTGGTTAAAATAGGTACACCCCTTATCTGGCTTATTCTTTGATCTATTTGATTTCTGTTTGTTTGGTTCATGGGGACCCGAGCTGAGGAGTGTACTGCAAACTGTTGGTATTATCCTCCCAGTGACAGTAGTCTCCTTGGTGCACTGTATCTTCTCAAAAGTTTTAAATGTTTGTTAATATGGCAGCCATCTGTAGAATGTCAGATTGTAACTCTTTGGCTAGAATGACAAAAACTCAAGAAATGCATGATCATGAGGCTATCATAACCTATGAATGACATGCTGAGATGAGATACCCAAATGATGGTAATTGAAAGTAGTTCTCTAAAGCCTTAGGTTTTGGTTATACTCCTAGGAGAGAACCTGACCAAAAGAAGGGAATTGTTAAATAAATTCATTGTTTTACACTGAGCTCCTGTCACTTGCACTGCTGCCTTTTGGAGCAGGTTGTACCAAAGGCGTTCCACTCTGGATGCTTCCTGCCTTTGCACCTGTGACTAGAGTCAATGGAGAAACTACACTGTCTCCAGGCTTCTGTGATCTGATCTCTGTAGCATATGTATCAGCCATTTGCTGCTCAAGTCTCTGAGAGTCCAACCATTCCAGAAAACACTTCTAGTTGGGAACAGACAGGAACCAATGTAAGAATTCAACTTCAAGTTCAAAAACCAGTCCCCTAGGTTACAGAGCAAGAGTATAGGAGAATTGCAACCTCCTTATCAGCCTGAGCATGTTCATACCAACCCAGACCAGGACTGCTGCCCACTGCAGGTCACCACCCTCAATTTCATCTTTATTCCAATTGTCAGGAGAATGATATTTACCCTGTTTACTATTAGTGTGAGCATGGACATGCAGCATCATCAAAGCTTGTGTTCCAAGGTTCTCCTGTTCATGGTGGTGGTAAACTGCACAGTGCTCAGGGCATGCCAGTCATCCTGGACCCAGTGCACAGTGTTTGACTCTTTGGTGGCATCCTCAGTACCCGTTCTCC
This sequence comes from Cacajao melanocephalus, assembly GCA_963573385.1. Classification (NCBI taxonomy): domain Eukaryota; kingdom Metazoa; phylum Chordata; class Mammalia; order Primates; family Pitheciidae; genus Cacajao; species Cacajao melanocephalus. Next base: position 19,847 of record CAUYLG010047846.1, on the reverse strand, counting down.
CTGAGACCATAGTTACTGCTTCCCATCCCTTGGGGGCAGCCCTGAGTCGAGTCCAGTGGTAATCAGATTCCAGTTTGGAAGGGGTGGCTGGATTGTGTATCTGGTTAGTAATGCATATGCTCTTCAGGTTGCTCCTGTTAGAGGAGGGAGAAGTGTTGAATCAAGAGAAAGAACAACTGTGGTTTATAAACATATTTTAATGTAAAAACTTGCATTTGAATGGAGCGGCCCTGTTTTCTGTATCACAACCCCATTTGATGTTACTGAGTTTGTTGTTCTTTATTATTTTATCTCAGTGAAAACTGTTGATCTTGTTCTAGGAAAATATTAAACTCTTTAAGTTCCCCCCACCAGAAAATTTTCTTTTAACAAATCAAATACCAATGTATAGGTCTTATTGTTATAGGAAAGGGGTCCTGATTTAGACCCCAAGAGAGGGTTCTTGGATCTCACGCAAGAAAGAATTCAGGGCAAGCCCATAGTGTAAAGTGGAAGTAAGTTTATCATGAAAGTAAAGGAATAAGGGATTACGCCTATAATGCCAGCACTTTAGGAGGCTGAGTTGAGCGGATCACCTGAGGTCAGGAGTTCAAGACCAGCCTGACCAACATGGAGAAATCCCATCTCTACTAAAAATACAAAATTAGCCAGGCATAGTGGCACATGCCTGTAATCCCAGCTACTTTGGAGGCTGAGGCAGGAGAATTACTTGAATCCAGGAGGCTGAGGTTGCAGTGAGCCAAGGTTGTGCCATTGCCCTCCAGCCTGAGAAACAAGAGCAAAACTCCATCTCAAAAAAAAAAAAAAAAAAAAGAAAAAAGAAAGTAAATAAATAAAAGAATGGCTACTCCATAGAGCAGCCCTGAGGGCTCCTGGTTGCCCATTTTTATGGTTATTTCTTGATTATATGCTAAACAAGGGGTGGATTATTCATGCCTCCCCTTTTAGACCACGTAGGGTAATTTCCTGATGGTGCAATGGCATTTGTAAACTGTCATGGCGTTGATGGGAATGTACCAACCAGAGGTCACTCTCATTGCTATCTCGGTATTGGTGGGTTTGGACCAGATTCTTTACTGCAACCTGTTTTATCAGCAAGGTCTTTATGACCTGTATCTTGTGCTCACCCCATCTCATCCTGTGACTTAGAATGCCTAACCATCTGGGAATGCGGCCCCATAGGGTTTTAGCTTCATTTGAAGCTAAATGAACACTAGCTTTAAACTAGTGTCCTAAAGAACCATCTTAAATTTTACCCAGTCCCTACTCAAGATGGAGTTTCTCTGGTTCAAATGCCTCTGACATTATGTCTCAAAGGAGGAAGTCTGAATCCCCTAGGTTGAAGACAGCAAATAATAGATACAAATACCTGTAGATAGAAATCGATACAAATACCTGTAGATTTAACTATTGTTTTTATTAGAATTGTGATTGTTTTTGTTAGTGCTCTGTATTCAAAGTTTTGTAGGTTTTCAGAAGTCTGCCCCTAACCAATTTCCACCATAGACTCTGTTATCTTAGTGCACAATCTTGCAATATGTGAGTTTTGTAGGAATGCATACAAGATGTTACACCAGAAACACCTGTGCTTGTTTATGTGTCTGTCCTGGAACAGTATGTCTGAGACTTGACTATGCATATGAATCACCTGGAGTTATTTCTAAAATGTAGATTTTGATTCAGTAGGTCTGAGGTGGAGCCTGAGATTGTGCATTTCTAAAAAGTTTCCAACTGATGCCCATGATGCTAAAGACACATTTGAATAGCAGAGTCTTGGAATAGACTGTGAATTTGAGAATAAGGGTTGTGCCTTATTGGTCTGATATCATCAGTGCCTTATTTATATGCTTGTTGAATGAACGAATAGTCACTGATTCATCACTATTTACTCATCTCTACTGCCTGTAGGAACCATAGTTGAGTAGATCATGCACTCACATCCCCACCCAAACTCATTCTTCACCATATTCCCTTCCTCACTGATGAGTTTAGGGCTGGTGTAGTGGCCCGAGCACAGCAGGAAGAAGAGGATTGGAATCTTCTAATTTAACTCTTCATATATGGAAATAGGTTCAGGGATTTACTCTTAATTGACGATGATTTTCCATGGTAGCATAACCTCTCTTAATTTGTTTTCACGTGTTAATATTATTTGTTAAATATGTCTGGAATGAATTTCTATATAATTTGGTCTAAAATCAGTAGTTTTAAGAATGACAAACCTCTTGAGTCAACAAGGACATGTTGTCCGATCTGCTCTTAATCAGCCTATGCTATTAATATATGGTATAGACCAGGAGTTAAAGATAATTAACCATAAAGTTTTCAACATATAAGATCCAAAGAGGTGCATGGATTCTCGCAGTTGAGTCCAAAGCTCACACCTCTTGCTGCACGAAACCCATTAGTCAAGAGACATGGTGTTGGGGCCAGGAAAGTAACTTTATTTCAGACAGCCAGGAGGCCAAGAAGAAGGCAGACTAGTGTCCTAAAGAACCAAATTAAGTTAATAGAATGTTAGGCTTTTTTTCTGTTAGAGGAAAGGAGAAGAGAGAGGGCCTTCAGCTGAGGTCAAGAGGTGACTGATGATCGCAGACATCTGGGTGGCAGTGAGGGTCCGAACTGGGGAGTTGTGAAGCTTCTCTGTCCTTCGTCAGGTCACGATGTTCCTGTACAACTTTAACATAACATTGTTACTTGTGTGTACACCTCCTTATCTTCTTGTAGATTAGTTTTGAGTAGGGACTATTATCATCCTTCCTTTAAAAAGCTAAGCTATAAATTAAATTCCTCCCATAGTCAACTCAGCCTATGTACGAAGAAAAGTAAAAGAAGTTAACCCAAAAGATATCACTTATGGGCATGGGGAGGTTAGGGGCGAACTGGAGCTGGTCATGTTAGGCTTCCTTTTGTTACTGGAAAGGTGTCCTGATCCAGACCCCAAGAGAGGGATCCTGGATCTCGTGCAAGAAACAATTTGGGGCAAGTCCACAGAGTGAAGTGAGAGCAAGTTTATTAGGAAAGTAAAGAAATAAAAAAAATGGCTACTCCGGAGACAGAGCAGCCCTGAGGACTGCTGGTTGCCCATTTTGATAGTTATTTCTTGATTATATATTAAACAAAGGGTGTTTAGCATAGTTATTATGCCTCTCCTTAGCATAGTTATTTTTTTAGACTATATAGGGTAACTCCCTGATGTTTCTGTGGCATTTATAATCTGTCATGGCACTGATGGGAGTGTAGCAGTGATGGAGTTTCTCCATATTGGCCAGGCTGGTCTCGAACTCCTGACCTCAGGTGATCCACCCACCTTGGCTTCCCAAAGTGCTGGGATTACAGGCGTGAGCCACCACGCCCAGCTCACCCTCTTAGTTTTATTGAGCTTTAGCTGGCTTCCTTACTGCAACCTGTTTTATCAGCAAGGTCTTCATGACCTGTATTTTGTGCTGACCTCCTATCTCATCCCGTGACTTGGAATGCATTAGCTGTCTGGGAATGCAGCCCAGTAGGTCTTATTTTACCCAGCCCCTATTCAAGAGAGTTGCTCTGGTTCATCTCTGACATTTCCTCCTTCCCTTTTATAAGATAACCCTTAATCCTAATTGCATAGGGATGAAGATCCATCTTCTGTAACTTTTTCAGGCTGAATAGGAGCAGTAGTATTCCTGCCTATTAGGGTCTCTTTTGTTCAGGGTAGAGAGGACCTCAGTAAGAAAGCATCAATATGGCCAGGGCCATTCATAACTCTGAGTTTTGACAAAAGGTGCTATCTGAAAGATGAGTAAGTGTTCAATTTAAGAAAATTGAGGGTAATGTAGGCATGTGAAGCCCTATGCCCCATAAATCAGGCCACTAAAATGACTTGGCCCTGTAATTGGCTTATGTCTGTCTTTTCCCTATAGTCTCATTAAGGTGAAAAATATATATATATATTTTTTGGAGACGGAGTCTCCCTCTGTCACCAGGCTGGAGTGCAGCGGCACGATCTCAGCTCACTGCAACCTCCGCCTCCCTGGTTCAAGTGATTCTCCTGCTTCAGGCTCCTAAGTAGCTGAGATTACAGGTGCCTGCCACAACGCCTGGCTAATTTTTTGTATTTTTAGTAGAGACAGGGTTTCACCATGTAGGTCAGGATAGTCTTGATTTCCTGACCTCGTGATCCGCCTGCCTCAGCCTTCCAAAGTGCTGGGATTACAGATGTGAGCCACTGTGCCTGGCGAAAGGATTGTAATTTAATTTTAATAATGTTTAAATTTTTGCACTCCTTGCCAATTTCTCCTCCATCTCTAGAAGTGAGATACAAAAAAACTTAAATGACAAATACTGTACTATCAACAATAAGTCAGAGTCTAGAAAAATTTAAAGAATTAAAAAAATACTGTACTAAAAGCTTTACACCTTCATCTTTTTCAATCCTCATAAAGGTCCTAAAGTTAGGTTCTATCATGACTCCCATTTTGTTTTATTTATTTATTTATTTATTTATTTATTTATTTTCAACATATTTTGAAATATTTATACAATGTAGCTTGGCTGAATGGAACTAATTAACATATGCATTACTTCACATACTTCATACTTTTTGTGGTGAGAACACTTAAAATCTACTCTCAGTGATTTTCAAGAATACAGTATATTGTTATTAACTATAGTCACCATGTTGTACAATAAATCTTGTGAAGTTATTCCTTCTGTCTAAACGAAATTTTGTGTCCTTTTGTTAGAGGAAAGGCGTCTCAATCCAAACTCTAAGAGAGGAGTTCTTGGATCTCACGCAAGAAATAATTCAGGATGAATCAACAGAGTAAAGTGAAAGCAAGTTTATGAAGAAAGTAAAGGAATAAAAGAATGGCCACTTTAGCCAGGCGCAGTGGCGCGCACCTGTAGTCCCAGCTACTCGGGAGGCTGAGGTGGGAGGATAGCTTGAGCTCAGGAGTTCTGGGCTGTAGTGCGCTATGCCGATCGGGTGTCCGCACTAAGTTCGGCATCAACATGGTGACCTCCCGGGAGCGGGGGACCACCAGGTTGCCTAAGGAGGGGTGAACTGGCCCAGGTCGGAAACGGAGCAGATCAAAACTCCTGTGCTGATCAGTAGTGAGATCGTGCCTGTGAATAGCCACTGCACTCCAGCCTGGGCAACATGGCGAGACCCCCTATCTGAAAAAAAAAAGAACGGCCACTTTATAGGCAGCGCAGCCCCAAGGGATGCTGGTTGCCCATTTTTACGGTTATTTTTTTGATTACATGCTAAACAAGGGGTGGACTATTAATACCTCCCCTGTTTAGACCATATAGGGTAACTTCCTGATGTTGCTATGGCGTTCGTACACTGTCATGGATGCTGGTGGGAGTGCAGCAGTGAGGACAACCAGAGGTCACTCTCGTGGCCATCTTGTTTTTGTTGGGTTTTAGCCAGCTTCTGTACTGCAATCTGTTTTATCAGCAAGGGAAAGACCTGTATCTTGTGCTGATCTCCTATCCTATCCTGTGACTTAGAATGCCTAACCGTCTGGGAATACAACCCAGTAGGTTTCAGCCTTATTTTACTCAGCTCCTATTCAAGATGGAGTTGCTCTGGTTCAAATGCCTCTGACACTTTGACCAAGTCCCATTTTATAGCTAAGGGAGTGGAGGCTTATACAATTACATTAACTTCCCCAAGATCATGTAGCCAATAAAGGCATGGAGCTGGCATTCAAATCCCCATCTTTCTCATTCTAGTCATTAGCACACTATCCTCTGCTGTCCTGTAAAATATAGGATGGGTTTTGAACATCCACCAGTGGAGGTAGAATTTTGGTGGACACTGAGACAAAGTATAAGGCAGTTTAGGTGCTCTCTCTGACATTATGGATGAACCTCTTTGGGGTGTATTGTTTTAAGCCACACTTTGACCTAAGGCTTTAGAGTCACCCAACAATGTATTCAAAAGTCTTTCTTTTGAATACTACTTTTGCAGTTTTTCGTACACAAATGACATGAAAATATGCCCATTCTATGCAGTTTAAAAAATACTTGGGACTGGGCATTGGGCTCACCAGTAATCCCAGCATTTTGGGAGGCCAAGGCAGGTGGATCACTTGAGGTCAGGAGTTCGAGACCAGCCTGGCCAACATGGTGAAACCCCCGACTCTACTAAAAATTAGCCAGGTGTGGTGGAGGGCACCTGTAATCCCAGCTACTTGAGAGGCTGAGGCAGGAGAATTGCTTAAACCTGGGAGGCGGAGGTTGCAGTGAACCAAGATCATGCCACTATCCTGTAGCCTGGGCAACAGAGCAAGACTCCATCTCAAAACAAATGAACAAAAAACAAACAAAAACAAAACAAAACAAAACAAAACAAACTTGAAAATACTTGGTATATTCGTTTGCTAGGGCTGACATAACAAACTGCCATAGACTAGGTGGCCTAAACAGGAAAAATGTATTTTCTTACAATTGTGGAGGCTAGAAGTCCTAGATCAAGATGCCGGCAGGATTGGTTTTTTCTGAGGCCTCTCTCCTTGGCTTGCAGATGGCTGTCTTCTTTGTGTATCTTTACATGGACTTCCCTCTGTGTCCTAACCTCTTCTTATGACACCAGTCATATTGAATTAGGTCTCACCCTAATGACCTCATTTTAGCTTCATTACCTTTTTAAAGACTCTATCTCCAAGTATAGTCACATTCTGAGGTACTGGGGATTAGGACTTCAATATGTGAACTGGGGACCCATCACACTTGGATCAGCACATCACACTTATTCAGCCTATCGCACTTGGATCAGCAAGGTAACCCTTGAAAATAATACTGGGTATAGAAGAGAGATCTTCAATTTCTAATTCAAAATTAACAATCACATGTGTTTTATATCTGATTTCTAATAATAATTATTCAAAATTATTATTCTAATGTTTCATCTTCTTAGAAAATAAATGTAATCATGCTGCATGCTGAATTTTTTTTTAGGAATTGTGTTCTACAATGTGCAAGAATGCAGGTCGAGGACTGTAAACACACACACAAAAATAAGAAGCAATATGCCCTCAGCATTACACTGCCTGGAAAGTAGATTTCTTATCTTAAAATCATTTCAAATCAGACAACCTGTAGAATGGGAGAAGATATTCCGACACCATATGTCTGACAAAGGTGTCTAACAAATCTAACAAATCAACAAGCAAAAAACAAATAATCCCATTAAAAATGGGCAAAGGATATGTCTCAAAAGAAGACATACAAGTGGCCAGCAAACATAGGAAGACCTGCTCAGCATCACTAATCATTAAAGAAATGCAAATCAAAACCACAGTGAGATGCCAGTTCACACCAGTCAGAATGGCTTTTATTAAAAGGCCAAAAAACAACATGCTGGTGAGGCTGGGGAGAAAAGGGAACGCCTGTACACTGTTGGTGGGAGTGTGAATTAGTCCAGTCACTGTGGAAAACAGACTGGAGATTTCTCAAATAACTTAAAACAGTGTTACCATTTGACCATTTGACCCAGCAATCCCATTACTGGCTATGTACGAGAAAGAAAATAAATCATCCTACCAAAAAGACACATGTTCATCACTGCACTATTCATAATAGCAAAGACATGGAATCAACCCAGGTGTCCCTCAATGGTAGATTAAATAAAGAAAATGTAGTACATATATACCATGGAATCCTACACTGCCATAAAAAAAGAATAACATTATGTCCTTTGCAGCAACATGGATGGAGCTGGAAGCCACAATCCTAAGCAAATTAATGCAAAACCAGAAAACCAAATGGAGCTGCTTTCACTTGTAAGTGGGAGCTAAGCATTAAACACACATGATCATAAATAGGAGAATAACAGATACTGTGGACTACTAGAGCAGGGAGATGGCAGGGTTGGGTTAAACAACTACCTATTAGATATACTCACCACCAGGGTGACAAGATTCATTCTTCAAAAGTCAGCATCATGCAGTATTCCCATGTTCCATTTACCTCTCTATTTGTTCCCAAGCCCTAATCTCTAAAATTGGCTCTACTTTCACAGATCTGCATATGTAGCCCCTGTATCTAAAATAGTTGAAATTAAAAAATATCATTTCAGGCCAGGTACAGTGGCTGATACCTGTAATCCCAGCACTTTGGGAGGCCAAGGAGGGTGGATCACCTGCAGTCAGGAGTTCGAGACTAGCCTGGCCAACATGGTGAAACCCTGTATCTCCTAAAAATATACATATATATAAAAAAAAATTAGCCAGGCATGGTGGCAGGTGCCTGTAATCCCAGATACTCTGGAGGCTGAGGCAGGAGAATCACTTTTTTTTTTTTGCAGAGTCTTGCTCTGTCGCCCAGGCTGGAGTGCAATGGTGTGATCTTGGCTCACTGCAACCTCTGCCTCCTGGGTTCAAGTGATTCTCCTGCCTCAGTTTCCCAAGTAGCTGGGACTACAGGCACCCACAACTATACCCAGCTAATTTTTGTATTTTTAGTAGAGACAGGGTTCCACCACGTTGGCCAGGCTGGTCTTAAACTCCTGACCACAGGTGATCTACCCACCTCAGCCTCCCGAAGTGCTGGGATTACAGATGTGAGCCACCGTGCCCAGCCTGAGAATTGCTTGAACCCGGGAAGCATAGGTTGCAGTGAGCCAAGATTGTGCCACTGCACTCCAGCCTGGGCGACAAGAGCAAAACTCTGTCTCAAAAAAAAAAAAAACAAAATCATTTCAATTCATTATTACATCTGATTACAAGAGCAATATCAGCTTGTAAAAATGAAAAAATTTTAATACATTTATAAACTAGAAGGAAAGTCTCCAGGAATCTCATTCCTATGGATGACCGCCAGAGCAGTGGTTTTCTGACCAGGATCACTTTTTTTAAAAAAAGAAATCATGTTAGCTTCATATGTAAAACAGATTAAAAAAAAAAAAGCAAAGCTCATCCTTCTGGATTCTCCCTTGGAGTTTGCCTCCCTTCTATCTACCTACTAGGTTCTTTAGTAATCCAAACCCTGCAGTACATATGCCACATTCTTCTTCTGGTTTTCAGATAATTGATGGTATTGGTTTATTTTTCTAATTGGATTCCTATATATCTTAGTCAAGTCAATTACATCTGTTAGGCCTCCAAGTCCAGGCCTGGCCATTTTAGCCTTGGTGAACTGCACGTATACCTCTGGATGGTCTCCATGAACCAGAAAGTCTGAAGCAACCACAAGTAACCAGGTGGCCACAGAAAGAAGTAAAACAACTTGTTCCTGCCTCGACTAATTGCTCTGCAACCTGCATTCATTATTCCTGTTCAGCCTTGCAAAAATTTCCCCCTGGAGACATTGGGTTTCTCAAAACCCCTACCCCTGTAACTATGTAATCTACCGCACCCTCCCTCTTGACTGCAACCGATACTCCCCACACTTATGATCATGCCTGTTTGTAATAAATGACCCCTACCTTGTGATCATACTCCCCACCCTTATGATCATGCCTGATTGTAATAAATGATCCCTACCTTGTGATCATGCATCCCATGATGCCCTTCCCCTCCCCAAGACAGATTACTGACCCTTACCCTTGTAGTCATGCATCCCGTGATGTCCTCCCCCTCCCCAAGACAGATTACCACCTTTAACTGACCATTTGCTCCAAACCATATAACCGATCCCCTCTCCTATCCCCTCTGCCTAACTCCTTTCTCGGACTTGCACCCAAGCACAAAATAAACGGCCTTTTTGCCCACGCAAAGCCTGTCTGGTGGTCTCTTTAAGTGAGTGACACATGTGACAACATCATTTAAGGAAAGGCAGACCTGTGCAATTTGGGATTACGGTGTCTATTACAGAAGCACACCATAATGAGGGATTTGGTTTCATCAATTGCACAGTCCCCTTGTTTTTAGATTTTCTGATACTGGGTGATACAGTAAGCCTCAAAGAAAATTAGAAAACTTCAGCATCTTTTAAAAAAAATTTCAACTGCGGTTAAAAAAAAAAAAAACGCATAAAATGTACCATCTTTATAATTTTTAAGTGCACAGTTCATTAGTGTTAAGTGTCTGCACATTGTTTGCAATAGATTTCCAGAACTTTTACATCTTGCAGAACTGAAACTTTGTACCCATTAAACAACTTTGCATTTTCTTCTCTTCCCAGCCCCAGGAAGGAGACAATGTCTTACATTGTGGGGCCAAATGTGCACTCACTGCCAGAAATCATATCCAAGTGACTGCCATATTGAGAAGGGAGTTGGCTGTTTCACATGTCCCATTTGGGGAAGCTATTCTGAGCTCTTCTCTTCTTCCATCCTTACTCCCATACCCTGAGCCTTCTCCTTGTTCAGCTATCAGGATGGTGGCCATGATAGACAAAGTCCCTTGTAGGTCCAAAGGTGGGTTGCACCTGCAGCTAAGCAGAGACATCACTGGGATGAAGCCATGATGACTTCAGGAAGGAAGAAAACTGCATCAGTGAATGTCACTGGCCTTCTTTCTTTAACCTTCAACATAGATGCCACTTTCCTGAATACTCAATCTAAATTGTGTCCTCTGTTACCCACTTTCATGGAAGAATCCCATACCTTTGCCAAGTAATACCAATCAAAATTTGACAGTTTATCTACCACTCTTTTTTGATACACTTTCTTCTCTTGGCTTCCAAGAAACCACACTAACTGGTTGTCTCTCTACTATTCTGGCTGATCCTTCTCAGTTCTCAATTCTTTTTGTTAGTTTCTTCTCATATCTCTTACCTCTAAATGTTGGAGTCCCTAGAACTCAATCTCTTCCCTCCATGCTCAATGCCTTGGTGGTCTCACCCAGATTCATGGCATTTAATACCCATCTCTATTCTCATAACTCTTGAATGTATATCTCCTCTGAACTCCAGGCTCATTTATATCCTATAGGACATCTCTATTAGGATGTCTAAAATAGGCAACTCACACTCAATTAAGGACCAGACTAGTTCTCTCTATTCTCTGAAACTAGCTCCTTCTCTATCTGAGTTAATGGCAATTATATCTTTCCAGTTGCTCAGGGCAAAGACCTTGGTAGTATCCTTGCTGCTTTTCTTTCTCTCCATAACTTCAATTTGCCAGCAAATCCTGTCTGTTCTACCTTCAAAATATATCTAGAATTCAACCATTTTTTACTACCCCCATTTGTCTAAGCCCCCATGATATTTTGCCTAAGTAAATGCAAAGATCTCCTCATCAGATTCTTTACTTCTGGCCTTGGCTGTCTGCAGCCTATTTTCATCACAGGTTGGAATATTTCTCTTAGTACATATGAGAGATTATGTTGCTTCTCTGCTCAAAATCCCTCAGCGGTCTCCAGGAGAAACCAGTCCTTACTCTGACTTACTAAACTTTTCATTAGCTGGTCTCTGTTACATTTTCTTTTCTCTATCTCTCTCTCTCTTTTTTTTTTCTTTTGGAGATGGAGTCTTGCTCTGTCACCTATGCGGGAGTGCAGTGGCACGATCTTGGCTCACTGCAACCTCTGCTTCCCAGGTTCAAGTGATTCTCCTGCCTCAGCCTCCTGAGTAGCTGGGACTACAGGTGCCTGCCACCACGCCTGGCTAATTTTTTGTATTTGTAGTAGAGATGGGGTTTCGCCATGTTAGCCAGGCTGGTCTTGAACTCCTGGTCTCAAGTGATCTGCCTGCCTTGGCCTCCCAAAGTGCTTGGATTACAGGCGTGAGCGACTGTACCTGGCCTCCTCCCAGTTTAAAATTCCCCTTTCTTGCTTTTATTTTTTCCTCCTTAGGTTTTATAGAGCTCTTCCATATCATGGAGTTTACATATTTATCTTGTTTATTTTCTATCTTCCATAATGGAATGTAACCTTCCTATAAGAGAGGTTTTGACCTGTTTTATTGACAGTATTAGCTCCAATGCTTAGTACAATGCCTGGCACATAGTTAGCTCTTAATAAATATTTGTTGAAAAACTTCATGAATTTCCAGCCTGGCCAGTATGGCGAAACCCCATCTCTACTAAAAATGCAAAAAAATTAACCGGGCGTGGTGGTGCGTGCCTGTAATCCCAGCTACTCGGGAGACTGAGGCAGAAGAATTGCTTGAACCCGGAGGCGGAGGTTGCAGTGAGCTGAGATAGCACCACTGCACTCCAGCCTGGGGAACAGAGCAAGACTCCGTCTCAAAAAAAAAATTTAAAAAGGAAAAAGAAAAACTTCATGAATTTGTGTAATTAATTGAACAATGTATCTGATAACTCTCCTAGAATGTGAACTCTTTGAGACTAGAGATCAAGCCTGTTTTATTCACTCTTGTATTCCTAGAACTGAGCACAAGGCCTAGTGAGTTAGTAGATACTCAGTAAGTAAGTATGTTTTAAAGTAAATAATTCAAGATGTCAACAATGCCAGTACTGACAGAAGGAATTTATTGAAGGGAAAATGGTAGTGCAGATGTGGCAGCTAGGAGGCTGCCCAAACAGTCCCCAAATTCGTCTTGGAGTAGTATGGATTTTGCTGGGAGTCATTTTTCATATAGGCTTAGGGTCTGACAACTTGAAATGACACACAATAGTGTGTAGCAATGGTGTTGCACATGCTTGGAGTTTGAGTTCAAAAGTCAACATGTGTGACAAAAATCATGTATGGAAAGAATCACCATAAAAAATCTCTTAAATCACCCACATACAACAGATTACAGAGTTTTATGTGTTCTGTGCCATCTCTCAGTAAATTCAACATAGCCAGTTTTCCCTCCAGAGTTGGAACAGATGGCCATGGCTGTTTCTTTGGTTGAGTACCAGATGAAGTAGTTGGCTTGAATTTAAGAGCCATATTGTAGGGGGGAAAATTACATATATATGTATATATTCATCTGTATTATTTCCTTTTGCTAAGCATAGAGCTGAATTCCAGCAACTTAAATGTTTGTGTACTGTAACTCCATTGTACCATTTGATCTTCAGGGTTGTCAAATCCTTTTCATTGCTTATTATGGATCCAAGGCCTGGTAAGCAGAAGGGAGTAGAAAATAACCCTGTGTGGTCATTGCATAGTTGGCATGACCAATTAGAAGAATGTCAATCATAATGAGTTTCCAAATTAAAAAAAAATCCTTTCAGCTGGGTGCGGTGGCTCACACCTGTAATCCCAAGGCTTTGGGAGGCTGAGGTGGGCAGATCACTTGAGGTCAGGAGCTCGAGATCAGCCTGACCAGCATGGTGAAATCCTGTCTTTACTAAAAATACAAAAATTAGCCAGGTGTTGTGGCAGGCACCTGTAATCCCAACTGCTCAGGAGGCTGAGGCATGAGAATCACTTGTACCTGGGAGGTGGAGTTTGCAATTAGCTGAGATTGCGGCACTGCACTCCAGCCTGGGAGACAGAGACAGACCCTTTCTCTAAAAGAAAAAACCAAAAACAAACTCTTAACTAAATTGAATACAGGCCCTCAACCCCCACAAGAAAGAATAAAGAGCATGTATGGAGTGCCCTCTATATGCTGAGTACCTGCTGCTTTGTGTATATTGCTTCATTGAGCGGCCTCGTAGCAACCGTTTGAAGAAAGTATTCTAATCCCCGTGACCTGGGTGTGATTCTCCACAGCAGTCAGGCAGGCATGCAGGCTTGGCCATTGCCTGAAAGAACACACTTAGCCATGGCCAAAGATGGAGACACTCTGAGCCCAGCGCCGCATGGTGCAAACATTCCTGAGCTCTTCCCATAGCTTGTCTTTTAGTCCACACCAGGTCAGCCTTGCAGGGGTGCTTAGAGACCTCTTTCCCCACTCACAAAGGTAACTGGAGTATTTATCTATGAAGAAAATTTTAAGAGTAAATCACCTTGTTCCATGAGTTCTGCATAATGGCACTCACTTTATTGATGGAGTTGGAAAATTTTAAATTCCATTTTGGTGTGAATTTATGAATTACTTACAAATGACCTCATTTAAGGGGTGGAAGGAATCATGATCGTTAACTATGTTTCTCTCTCTCTTTTTTTTTTTTTTGAGACAGTGTTACACCCCGTTGCCCGGGCTAGAGTGCAGCTACACAATCTCTGCTCACTGCAATCTCTGCCTCCCGGGTTTAAGCGAATCTCCCACTTCAGCCTCCCCAGTAGCTGGGATTACAGGCGTACGCAACCATGCCTGGCTAATTTTTGAATTTTTAGTGGAGTTGGGGTTTCACCATGTTGGCCAGGCTGGTGTCAAACTCTTGGACTCAAGTGATCCGCCCAACTTGGCCTCCCAAAGTGCTGGGATTACAGGTGTGAGTCACTGCACCCAACATACTACATTTATCTCTCTCTCTTTTTTTTAAACAAAAATAGAGATGGGGTTTCACCATGTTGGCCAGGTTGGTCTAGAACTCCTGACCTCAGATGATTCACCCACCTCGGCCTCCCGAAGTGCTAGGATTACAGGCATAAGCCACCACGCCGGGCCTACATTTCTCTTTTGAACATGTTCTCTACTTCGTGTCCTAGTTTCTACATTGGATAAGTTCTTTGTTTCAGCCAGCTCTCAATGAAAGGCTACAGCACCATTGCTTCAGACAAGCAGCACTGGAATAGTTTATCTTGTTTATTTTATTTTATTTTTTTGAGACAGGGTCTCACTCTGTCACCCAGGCTGGTGTGCAGTGGCATGATCTCGGCTCACTGCAACCTCCACCTCCCGGCTTCAAGTTATTCTCCATCCTCAGCCTCCTAAGTAGCTGAGACCATGGGCGTGTGCCACCACACCCAGCTAGTTTTTTTTTGTTGTTTTTTGTATTTTTAGTAGAGACGGGGTTTCACCATGTTAGCCAGGATGGTCTCGATCTCCTGACCTCATGATCTGCCTGCCTTGGTCTCCCAAAGTGTTGGGATTACAGGCGTGAGCCACTGTGCCCAGCTGTTCATTTTTTGTAAGAGACAGAGTCTCACTCTGTTACCAATGCTGGAGTGCAGTGGTGTAATCATGGCTCACTGCAGTCTCACTCTCCCAGGTTCAAGTGATCCTCGTGCCTCAGCCTCAGAAGTAGCTGGAACCACAGGTGCATGTGACCACATCTGGCTAATATTTTATTTTTTGTAGCACAAGATCTCCCTATGTTGCCCAGGCTGGTCTCGAACTCTTGGCCTCAAGCAATCCTCCTACCTCAGCCTCTCAAAGTGCTGGGATTACAGGCCTGAGCCACTGTGCTGGTCTCTTGCTCATTTTAAAACACTTCCTCATGTGTTTCCTCATCAGCCTCTTTAAATATCATAATTTCTTCCATGTCTTCCCAAATCATGTTTAAATCTTGATTATAAGCCTGGTTTGTGCTGCCGGTGTCTAAACCTTCTAACATTTTTCTTTCCTTTGTTTTCTATCCCCTCTTCCTCAGGAACCTAGCTTTTTACACCACTGGCCAATGTGTTTAAACTGGGGACAAAAAACTCAAGTTGGCCACCCTGGTAAAGATGAGGAAGAAGCAAGAGGGAGAAGGAGGGAGAGATGTGATAATTCTGCATCTCACATTTATATATAATGGTAGTGGTTCTTGGGAACTTTAAGCAGCTTTTCCTGTTACCCAGCTAGTAGGTTGCAGAGCTAGGAGTTGAGCCTGGGTTAGTGAGGCTCCAAAACCCCTACTGTTTGTTTCCATTACATCACACTACTTTCCATAAGCAGCAAAATCCCATTAAATGCAGGTATTGGGTAACAATGATGGGCTGACTTTGTGTGAATAGATGGAATCATGAAGAGTTCACTAAATAGGTCTGGATGTGTGATTTTGGAAAAAAAGGCAGACTAAGTGAAGGACTTCCTTCAGATCATCAACACTGTGAATGACAGAGCTTTGCTCTGTATCATGCTGGATGTTTTGGCACCACGCTAGATGTTTTGAAGAAGACACAAATCATCCTTTAAGACTGCACTCAAGGGACTTATAGTGTAGCTCAAGGAAAAAAATCAGGCATAGAGCACACTCAAACTGGATAATCAAGGTGAGTTTAAGAGACTCATTTATTTACAAAGATGTGGGTGAGGTTTAGGGAATTAGAAAAGCCTTATTGCTTTATTATGCAGTACCCTAGATTCTAGCAACAGTAGGATTTGGTCACCCATGCCTCCAAAACATGCAGGGGAAAGGGAAAGGAACAGAGCATAGCTGCATGAAGAGGGAGGACACACCCCTCTTTCAGAACTGTGATCTTCAGTAAAGGGAAGCAAGCAGCCCATGGTGACCCATCAGGGAGGGAGCCATAGTAATAAATACCCCAGTCTCATTTTCTCCACTCTTGAACCTCCTGGTATTGCTTCCCATTAGCTAACCCCAACCAGAAGCTAGAGGGCAAGCATTGATTCTGTCTGCAAAGACCAGTTCCCTAGGCACAGCAAGCAATTTAAAAAAGGTAAAAGTGAATCTGAAAGGGCAATTTTATAAACTTTATAAGACAAATTAAAAAGTAGTTTTATAAATTGATACACCATTTAAGTGTACTGTGGAGGTTGCAGATTACAAGAATATTCCTGTAAATTATTTTGTGAAATATACCTTCCTGCATTTTCAATTCACAGAATCATTTATTTTATTTTTTATTTTTTTAAGGGATGGAGCCTCGCTCTGTTGCCTAGGGGTAGAGTACAGTGTCTATTCACAGGTGTAATCACAGTTCACTGCAGCCTTAAGCTCCTGGGCCCAAGGGATCCTCCTACCTCAGTCTTCCGAATAGCTGGGACTATAGGTATGTGCCATTATGCCTGGCAACAGTATCATTTTAATATATCCTGATGTTCTCTTATGGGTTAGTTTTGTGTAAAAATGGCCCAAATTAAATGTTGAGATAGACTGGCTTCCCCAAAGTGACAGGTGAGGTGAGCTAAAGCCTTCTGAATTGGGCACATTTCAGTTGCACTGCATGAGCAATGCTTTTGCTCATTTTTTTCCCCATTGCATAACTTTATTCCACTCACTCAGATTTTTCTCCATGCCCTTTTCCATCATTTTTTCATATCTCCCTCTCTTCCATTTTTATTCTCCCCTTCTTTCCTCCAATGAAAAGGGCTGCTTGGCTTACACCTCCATCGACAGACACTTGGAAATAATGCACCATGGCAGGTTTTCAAACATTTTTTCTTTCCTCCCTCCAGAGAGAAAAACAAAAGAGTAAAGATGGCTTGAGGGATTGGATCGGAACATTGTTTTACTGGAATTTGCGGCTGTTTCTGGATTGCAGAAGTCACTGGAGGGAAACAATGTGCTCAGGGACTGAAGGAAATGGTTTGGCTCCAATCTGTCCCAAGTCATCTGGGGAGGAATGTTTTCATTGTTGCAAAGGTTGCTACTCCACACAGATTTTGCATCTCTCTACAGAGAATGTGTGTCTGAGGAGAGGCTGGGAAATTCAGATAGGATGGGAGCAAAACAAGGCCAAGGTAAAATGCTGGTGAAAGGCAAAGGCAGAAAAATAACTGACCTTTGGTCAGGACATAGACCATTTTCTGGGTTCTGGCTTAGACATGCAGCTCATGAAAGATTTAATCTTTATTTCTTACAGTTTAATGGCTAGGTAAGCCAATGAGATTTTCATTTTTACCAAGCAGGCAAAATGAAGTTGGGCTTTATATAGACAGGTGGATCCAGTAATAAATGAATGACAGACTCATTTGGCTTCTCATTGATGAAAAGCTGGATTTATGTGTGTGAGTACTGTAAGGCTGGCTGCCTCGCCAGGAGGCCGGACACACCCACCTATTCTGTACCCGGCACCTAGCTCTGCACCCAGCACCCATCTCTGCACTTGGCACCGGTCTCTGCTCCCGGCACCTGCCTCTGCACTCGGCACCTACCTCTGCGCACAGCTCTCCTGGAAAGCTCCGGCTGATGCATCCCTGGCCAGATCTTGGATTAGAAAAACCCGCCCAACAACCCACCAACCAATAGCGGCCCGCCCCGTCTCAATCCCGCTCCCCCGGAACCAATCAGAGCGCCCTGCTGTTGCTCGTTCCTCATAGCCACAAAAACCCCACGCCCCAGGGAGACAGCTGACTTCTCTGGCCCCCTTTGCCCGGACCATAGAACGTCGCCTGAGAGCCGAATACACTGGCATTTAATTTTCTTATGCTGGCCTCAGTGTCCTCATTTTAAACTCGGCAATAACCCTTACAAGTGGTGCCAAAACCTGGGAGGGGTTCGAGACCCCTCCTGGGGGAAACTGACTCCTCCATCCTGAGCCGAACCAGGGAGCCGCCGCCCCTCCAACCGTCTGCAGCCATCACTCGATAAGACTCCTATTGCCCATAACCCCATCCTCTGTTTGCTCCAAACGTTGGGGTGCCCTGTCCGTAATCGTGGCCACGTCAGGGACTCCTTCCCCTCTCGAGCTGTGGGTCTCGTGGAGACGTCCCAGTGCCCCTGCTCGCCTGCCCTGGAAGACAGGAATATTGTGGAGACGTCCCTATACTCCTGTCCTTCCCCATAATCTCCGGTACTCAGGTGTTGAGGTCCAGGATGCCGTTCCTCACTCCTGACTACTCCGCGACAGAGAGCGGACTATGGGTAATCAGGAGTCCCGCCTAAACCCCAAGTCGCCATTGGGATGTCAAGTCCAAAATTTACCCAAGCTGGGCCTCTCCATAAAAAAGAAAAGGCTACTTTTCCTCTCCACCGTGGCGTGGCCCCAGTATCCTCTGGACAATCAGTCCAAGTGGCCACTGGAGGGAACTTTCCATCTTGGCATTCTAACCAATCTAGACAATTTCTGTCAAAGAAATGGTAAATGGTCGGAGGTCCCCTACGTTGAGGCCTTCTGGTATCTCCACTCCCGTCCCACCCTCTGTTCCTCTTGCACCACCGCTCAGGTGCTCCTGGCCAAAGAAACTCCCTCACTGCCCTCGGCCCCTCCCCTATCCTCCTCCTTTTCCGACCCCGACCTGCTGGAAGAACTATGCTTTCCACCTGCCCGACCCACAAATCCTCCACCATATGTGGAACCTCAACCCCCTCCAGCTCCTCCTCTTCCTGGTTCCAACCTAGCCTTTCCTGTCAGTGCTCACACTCGCTCGCGCTGTGCTCCCAACAATGAAACCTCCCTCCTTTGACCCCTTTGCGAGGTCGCCGGAGCGGAGGGCATCATCCAAGTACATGTTCCCTTCTCTCTCTCTTAGCTATCAACCATTGAAAAACGCCTAGGGTCATTTTCCAGCAATCCTACCGCTTACACCAAAGAATTCTGCTACCTCACCCAGGCTTATGACCTCACCTGGCATGATACCTATGTAATCCTGTCCTCCACCCTCACTCCAGATGAGCGTGATCGCATCCTTACGGCAGCCCGGGTGCATGCTAATCAAGTGCATCTCACAATCAGATGCCAGTAGGTGCGGCGGCGGTCCCCGAGGCCAACCCTAATTGGAATTATCAAACTGGTCGAGATGGCTGCTGCCGCCGAGACCAAATGCTACAGTGCCTCCTAGCGGGCATGCAAAGCACAGCCCAAAAGGTAGTTAATTATGACAAATTAAGGGAAATAACTCAGGGTCCTACTGAAAACCCCACTGCCTTCCTTGACTGATTAACTAATGCTATGATCCTTCATACCCGGCTGGACCCGGCCTCTTTACTGGGGGCTACAGTTCTAGCCACCCATTTCATCTCTCAGTCAGCGGCTGACATTAGAAAGAAACTTAAAAAGGTTGAGGAGGGCCCCCAAACTCCCATACAAGACCTGGTAAACATGGCATTTAAAGTTTTTAATGGCTGAGAGGAAAAGGCTGAGGCCACCTGCCAGGCCCATCTACAGCAAAAGGTGAGCCTCCAAACCCAAGCTCTTGTGGCAGCCCTGAGGCTGGCAGCCCACCAGGTGCCTGGTGAAGGGGGCCCATCAAAACCCACCAAGAACTCCGGAGGCATTCTGCCTGGGCCCTGTTTCAAGTGCAAT